>CAMRHE010000589.1:600000-866273 GCA_947044405.1 Leptodactylus fallax
GAAGGGGGGGGGGGCTAAGGAATAAATATGAAAAGTAGCTGTGGTGGGAAAGGGTTAAAGCATATATCTACCTTTACAACTAATTATGTTACATTTCTCCAATACATCTTGACGGAAAAAGAAAGGCGTGAGATATATTTTACTCAAAAGTAGATGAACAGATGGAATACAGAGTATGACTACTCGATCAGACTTCACAAGGTTTGTTTTATAACCTTGTAACTACATAGATCTGCATGGAGCTGTAGACACAGAACTGTAGGAAGCTTTTTAATGCAAACTATTTTCATGTTTTATCATTTTTATTTTGGATACAATAGAACGATGGCTGCAAAGGTGTACTGTCCATCCTTCAGAGTTGGAATAACTTGTGTACTTACCTTTTATACGCCTTTTTTCCTAATGTTCACATAGCCTATGCAGATAACTTTTGTGAATCTTTCCAAATGGAATACATTGGGTAAATGGTGGCCTTTGGATACATTCAGCATCCTGTATATGTGAGGAGCTTTCCCGACACTTTTCTACACCCACAGTTTGAACACAGTCTAAGTAGTGAGAAAAGGATGAGTTACCAACCTACTAGGCAGATCCTGAATGAGTTGGAATAACTGTTTAGCAATAGGCCTGTCCACCAGAATTGTGTCTACTAGATCTTATGGTGTAGTAACATGTACTGTTGACACTGCTCATTATTTATATGCCAGGACCAGATAGCATTGGTTGAAGGAGCTTTCCAGAATACAGATATTGACAGGATAGGTCATCAGTGGGGGTCAGCTGTTCTCAGCCGGCATCGGAATCCCATGTAATGGTTGTGCCAAGTTACTGCAGCTCGGCTCCTGTCCACTGGGCTGCTATAGCCACTGCACACAGAAGGGAGATCAGCTTCTGTCTCCATTTTCTGTGTTAGTTATGGCATTGGCTGCTGAGAACAGCTGACTGTGGGGGTGCCGGACCCAACTAATCCAAAATTAGTGACCTATCCAGTGGATACAGTAGGTCATCAATATCTGTAACCCAGTAAACCCCTTCAAGTTGCATATTACTTTTCTCACTTATTACATTGTGGGGCAGGGCAGAACTGGGGTCAGGCAAATAGATATCGGCTATTTTAATAGCTCATAGTGGGTAAGTGTTCACTCTTTCAGTGCATACCCTTCAGTTCAACTTTTAGACATCGTGACAAGCGCTGTCATTTCCTCACATCTGAACAAATGGTGATAGATGAATTGTCAGCGTTGTATGACAGGCTCATTGGAAAGGAACATTTAATCTCCCAGTCGTGATGTACTCGGATAATATTTAGTACATCTGAAGCCAAATATATGGGGGCGAGTTTCTTAGCAACCAGATTGGCACTTCTTGGCAGGATTTGAACAGTGTAACAGAGAATATATGCAGTATATTGTAACACTGCTTTATACTACCTCTTCCTTTTAGCCATATTGTACATGTATTTGAAGAAATTTAGATAGACACATGGCATGATTTTTTTTCTCTTAGAAATATCAATTTACTTTTCAGATCCATCTTCAATGTCTCACCAAATGATATTGTGCTGCTGTCATCGCCTCTGACCTTTGATCCATCTATTATTGAGATGTTCGTTGCCTTGTCTTCTGGAGCTTGTCTTCTAATTCTGCCAGACCCCCTTAAAATGATGCCTCATAGACTGTGCAAACTACTGTTTCACCAGCATAAAGTGACTGTACTACAGGTAGGTTGCACAGATGTTTTTGTTTTTTAGTGCAATATCCTATGAAAATCCCTTTACAAAAGGTTGTTTACCTGCTGTCCCACATTCATATTGCTCACTGATTCTTATAGGCTTGCTTCTGATGTTTCCTTAAAGGGGTTTTCCGCCTTTGTAATAGTGAAGGCCTTAGAACAGGCCATTGGTTTTAGATGTGAGGGGGTCTCGGCTGATGGGACCCCGGCAGATCATTTGTTTTAGTAATGTTTACATGCTGGGATCCGTGCTTCTCACTCACTGTACAATGTGTAGTTTGGGTTTATGTACTGCAGAGATGTTCCATACACCTCAAGGGAACACCACTGCAGTACCCCTGTTCTTCAGACCGGTGGAGATAGGAGATAAATAATTTTTGTGGTGTAACTACTTTAAGGGATAAATGAGCTATATAGCGAAGTTTTGTTAGGATTGACCGTTTAATAAAACAATTGATAACATTAGGTGAAGGCTTTTTTCCTTTTGTTTTTGCTTTCCTGCATTCTTTTGTACATTTAGGTGACCCCCACTTTTTTAAGAAGATTTGGTTCTAGCTCAATTCAGTCTTCTGTGCTATCCAAAGAAACATCCCTTAGAATTTTGGCTCTTGGAGGAGAACAATTCCCATCTTTAAGTGTTTTAAAAAGTTGGAGACAACCTGGCAACAAGACACGTATCTTCAATCTTTATGGTATCACTGAAGTTTCAAGTTGGGCAACGTATTATGAAATCCCAGATACCATGCTGAACTCTTCTTTAGGGTACTGCAACATTCATAATAAATTCAATGCATCCTTAAGGTGCCCATATGCCTTCAATAACTGTCTGTCGAATGCCTGAATGCTTTTCCTTTTAATTGTTCACATACAAGTGCACACTTGTCTGTCCAAGCATGCATGTGGTTTGAAAGGGAGAGAGGGGAGTATGTCTGACATCAGCTGATCTCCATTACCACTGAAATTCAACATGCCCAATACTTCTTTTCCCCATATCATCTCTGGGAAGAGAGTTGAAAGGCCCCTGCATACATAAGGTAGTTGGCACAAAAATCTGCAGGATCAGCCAACTCTGCTGTAATGTCACTGGGGGCCTTTATATGCTGATTTATGGATGAAGTGCAAGGACACTACACATAGTTGTTACCAAATCTTATTTCTGTATTGCCATGTACATTTCACTCTGACACATGGTATATCTATGAAATTTGTAACAGACACGCTATGTTGAAATATCCTTGTTATTTATTCCTTCCTTAAGGTTCAATGATTCAGTGCCCCTTGGTAATACCTTGGATGGAACAATAATAGAAGTCCGAAATGATGATGATGTCAGGGTTGAAGAAGGAGAAGGACAGGTTTATCTGGGTAGTGTAAGAGAATTTATTTTGTTTTGACCTTCTTTTTATTTCCTGTAAGTACCATCTGTTTGCTGTTTGTCTGAAAGGTTGTAGAAGTTATAGGAGGGCAATACAAAGGATTATCTGAAAGACATCAATAGTCATGGGCTATACAGTCACAGACAACATCAGGTCCCTTTTAGGCTGTGTTCACATGGAGTTTTTTGGCAGCGGATTTTGACGCGGAATCCGCCTCAAAATCCGCCTGAAAAAACTCCTCCCATTCATTTCATTGGGAGTCAGTAGCGTTTTTTTTTTTTCCTCTAGCGGCTTTTTTCCGCTAGCGGGAAAAAAAAAAGCAACATGACCTATCTTGCTGCGGATTCCTCCCACGGTGTCCGCGGCTCGAGACACGCTCCTGATAAGGCCCATTCATCCAGGTCTAATCAGGAGCGGGATGCCGCGACGGAATGCTGATGCACTGCATCGGAATCCCGTCGCAGCAGACCGCGGCGAAAACTCCGGGGGCGGAAAATTTTCCGCCGTGTGAACACAGCTTTATTCTCTTTCCTTCACCTGTAGCAGAAGGTGGAGACGGTAGATATTGCAAGATTTCTGCAACTCTGTTTGTTTTAGGAGCTTACAGAAAGTCTAGCAGACTGACAAGCAGGTAATTGTTTTGTTTCTGTTTTTCTTTTATTTTTCATGGGTTTCTAGGTTTTTTATTTTTTTTATTTTTCTAGGTTATTATGATAACAAACGTTAAGTGTTTGGATAGCCTGCAGTGTGTGCTAATGCTGGATATTGTTATTCTCTACTTCAGGAGGTAGACATCGAGTATGCTTTTTGGATGATGAGATGACCCTACCGTGTAGAAAAATGAGAGGAACTGGGGACTGGGTGAAATTGCAAGACGGGGACATGTTTTACTTGGGACGCAAAGATAACCAGATTAAACGTCATGGCAAGAGATTAAATACTGAATATATACAGCAGGTATGTGAACTGTGCAGACCTCTGGGACCTCCATTGAATCCCATCTCCTTTGTGAGAATGGAGTGGCAAGTTGCTTGTGGTCACTGCCGCTCCATTCATTCTTTCTGGGACTACCAGAGATTGCCAAGTACAGTGCTCGGCAATTCGGTTTAAGAAGGCCATATACTGTAGATAGCTGCTGTCCGTTCCACCACACTGTACACATGCGCACTGAGGTTGGCTAGTCATTCTTATGATCTTAATGGGGACAGCAGCTTATCTCTAGTGAAGAACAAAAGATCAGGCATGTTGAAGTCCCGCATGCTCAACTCTTAACCCCCAACATTTTGTTTGTGTACATTCATGTATTATGGGAATCCGGGAATCCTTTTTTTTTTTCCTCTGCCTCCACAAATAGATGGACAGCCTTCTGTGTACACACTGTGATACAGGGGGAGCAGTCTATTTCTGTGTGTGGGTAAAATAATCAGGACTCTCACTGTGTTTCCTATATGTCCTTTCTGATTTTTACTCAGAAATCCTTTTCCGAATCATTTAGAGAGACAAGTTCTCTTTTAGGGTATGTTCACATAGCGGAATCACAGTCTGTATCAGATTCTGCCCTGATTCTGCCTTCCATTATTTTCAATGGGGCACATAGATCAAAGTTTGACACTGAAAAAATAAGCATCCTCCTCGTTCTTGCCATGGAATCCAGAGTTCACGGCGTGAGACATCCTGCTGATTTAGGTTCATACATTTCAGTGTAATGGGCTAGGTAAAGCTGTGGTGGAATCTCAAAGGGTCAGAAAATGAATCTCCCTCTTAATTTCCACTGTGTAAACCCAGCCTGGGGCAGTGGATAAGTCACAACTTACTTTGGTGGTGCAGTGCCATATGGAAATGAAGATTTTTTTTTTTTTTTTTTGATAAACTCATTTCTCATAAACTCATAGGTTGTAGAAAAATTGGAACCTGTGGAGTCATGTGCCGTGATGTGGTTTGAGGACAAACATTTAGTCTTATTTGTTGTGTTGAAAAGACCCTTAGAAAAGAAATCCTTATGGGAATATTTACAGACTCGTCTCCTGAGTTATGCATTACCTGATGACTTGGTTCTGGTCGACTCCCTGCCACATACAAAGCATGGTAAGACATAGTACTGCTCACTCCTTACTTTATTATCTGTCCTGTATACAGTGTATCACAGAGTTACATTTTGGATGAGGAGGGAACTTACTGATTGGTAGGGGTCCTAGTAGTCATGAAAATAGCTGTCCCCTATACCCCCAGATGAATGAAGCAGCTGTTCATGCATGCGCTGCTTCTCTGTTTGTAGATAGCCAAATGATGTATGCTTTCTCCAGCAGTCCCCTAGAGAACGAATGGAGTGGCAGCGCCCATTCTCAAACTGTTGTTCCATTCAGATGGGGAAGCTGGGCTCCCATTCTTACCATTCTTATGATTGTGTCCCAGGCGTTGGACCCCCACTGTTTAACAAATTATCTTTTATCTTGTGGATAGGGGTAACTTGTAATAACTGGAATATCCCTTTTAGAGAGAACATTCATTGTGAGGTTCAAAATGTTACATTTTTGAATACCATTAAAGACTTAATAAAATGCAAAGTTATACAATTTTCCAATATACTTTCTGTATCAATTCCTCATAGTTTTCTAGATCTCTGCTTGCTGTCATTCATTCTGCTTACACTCAGTGGATAAAAATCAGTCCATGGTCATGTGATATACAGTCCATGGTCATGTGATGAGCACACAGGTGCACAGCTCGTTACCAGGCAGATGTCTGATTACTGAGCTGTGACTGTAACGAGCTCTGCACCTGTGTATCCATCACATGACCATGGACTGTATATCACATGACCATGGGCTGATTTTTATCCACTCGGAGTAAACAGAATGAATGACAGCAAGCAGAGATCTAGAAAACTGTGAGGAATTGATACAGAAAGTATATTGGAAAGTTGTTGAACTTTTCATTATACAAACAATATTTATTTGCTGAAATTAGACAACCCCTTTAACCACTTCCATACCAGATGCTGTACCCCCCTTCCAGACCAGGCACATTTTCAAGTTTTAGCCATGTTCCAGTTTAACTGAAAATTGCTTTTCTGTTACTGTGCCAACCTACATGTATTTGGTCTCCTTTTTCTCAGAACATTATGGGCTTTCACATTTTATAATAAAATAAGCAATACAGTTTTCCTTTTTACAAAAATATAGAGGAAAAAGGGCAAAAAAAAGTTTAAAAAAAATGCTTTTTCCTACATTTAAACACATGATAACCTCAAAAAAATAAATTATAATAAATATATATATTCTAAAATGTATGTTCTTATTTCTGCTGTTTGTATAGATAGCACATTTGAGTATTTGCTCCATTATGTGGCAGAGCCTGCAATGAATGGTGCGCCAACTGGCTTTTAAAGGCCACTTTTTCCATAGCTGGTTTGCTGACACCATACTATCATTACAGCTTCTGTGAAGGCCCAAAACAGTATGAACACCCCCCCAAATGACTCCAGTCAATAAATTAGACCCCTCAAGGTATTCACTAAAGGAAATATAAAAGATATTGGGCCCCTGGTTTTTTCCAGACTTTTCAATGAATTTGGTGGAATAAAAATGAAAATGACATTTTTTCCCAAATATGTGAATTCAGGTGACTATTTTAAAATCTGGTGAGTGCTAATTGAGAAACACACCTGATAACATATTTAGCAACTTATGCCGTTTTCATAGACACCAAATGTAGGGCATACAGCAGAGCCTGCAATGAATGGTGCGCAAACAGGCTTCCGGAGGCCAAATTTTCCATAGCTGGTTTGCTGACACCATATAACAACAATAATGACAATAACCTTCATGTATATAGCACAAAAAAAATCTGCCTTTATATAACAAATGTATTTAGGCTGCAGATACATGCAGCGGCTCTGACCGCACACCAGACTGCCAGTAACAAGTTGTAGATAATAAATTTTGTGCCGCCAGAACTGCTGCGTGTCTGCATCCTAAAAGTGGAATAATAATCTTTATTTATGGGTCACAAAAAATATGAATTTATGTAGATAGATGGATAAAAACTAGATAGATAGATATGGAAGATAGAAGAGAGTGGGGGGCAATCAAGGGGGGGGGGAGTGTGTGTGTGTGTGTGTGTGTGTGTGTGTGTGTGTGTGTGTGTATATATAGTGATTTTTACTTACCAATCTCCCTCTCAGGATCTCAGGAGGGAGATTGAAAGCCACTTTTTATATATGTTTTATTTACTAAATATACTATGTGAGTACTGTGACAGGCTGTACCAGTGCTCACATGCCCCAGAGACCACTATGCCCAATCAGGGTGGTCTCTGGGCAAAACTCCGTGATCATAGCTGTCTTCTGCTAGGCTAAGGAGAGGAAGATCGGCGTTCACCCAATGAAGTTTGTCACATAATGTGATCACTGTGACTGGCTGTCACAGCGATCACATGCCCGGAGACCACACAGAGTGGTCTCCGGGCAAAGCTCTGATGTCCCTGCTGTCTATTGACAGCAGAGATTTCGGAGCTGTGTGCAAGGGGAATGGAGGGAAGGGGGAGGGGCGCAGAGGAGCATACTCTGCTCATGCACCAGTCATTGTGATCACTGTGACAGCCAGTGGTCTCCAGGCAAAGCTCTGAGGTCCTTGCTGTCTGTTAGCAGCGGGACTTCAGAACTAAGTATAGGAGGGGGATGGGGGCACAGCGGAGCAATCGGCTCATGTGCCGAGTGTCATTGCGATCACAGACCTGGAGACCACACAGAATGGTTTCTGGGCAAAGCTGTAAGGTCTCCACTGTCTATTGACAGCGGGACCTCAGAGCTCAGTACAGTGGGGGGGACGCAGTAGAGTTAGTTCTGCTGGACGTACCGGTACGTCCTTGCAGAACTAGACAACCACCACTTGGACGTATATAGTCTATGGGCGGTACGGAAGTGGTTAAAGAGGACCTTTCATGTCCTCCTGCACATGCGGTTTTATATACCACTAGAAAACCGACAGTGCGCAGAATTCAACGCACTGTCGGCTTTCCCGTTTTGTGCCCTGGGGATGGAGATATTGGTGCCATTAGTTTCAGCACCGATCTCTGCACGCTGTCAGAAGGGCATTCCTGACAGTCTAGCTATACTGTCAGGAACGTCCCCTTTGACAGTACTCGTTTGGAGCACTGTACTTTAAAAGGGGTTGTTCTTTACCGCCCAGCGATGACGCTGAACTGTCAGGAACGCCCCCACCCAGTACAGTAGACCATATGTGTGACCATAAGACTCACTGGGAGATGTATTCAACATAATGCAAAGCAAAAGTAGAGTAGTTTCCTCAGCAATGATTCAGGCTGCTTAACTGTTTAAGGGCTTCTGAAAAATGCGAGAGAGAATCTGCCTGGTTACTATGTATATATATTTTCTTTGCACCAGTTTATACATCTCCCTCTTCATCTCCGAATGGAGACCATGGGGAAAAACCAACCCAAAGGCACATGAACTGCTACTATTACTGCAAGAGCAGTCACAATTCATCCCATAAATTACAAAACTTCCCAGAAGAAAATGTGAAGATTCACCTAGTGGTTTTTACCCTTAAATGGGGTAGAAACATTATTACAATAGAAGATAATACCACTATAGATAACATCACTGACCCATCATTGCATTCACTACTGACAATAGATGATTTCACAGCTCATCTACTCCCCCTGGATGCACAGAGCATGTTTAGAAAACTCTCCCGTAGACTTCAATGAATCGGCTCCAGACTCTTACTGCCTATGACCATGACTATCGCTTAATGTTATTAATAAAACAGAGGAGAAACTCAAGAAGGCAGCACTCATGATTATGTACAGAAAATAGAATAAAAAAAGTGCAATCAACAAGTTAGAAAACAAAATGTTGATACATTCCCTTTAAAAGGGTTTTCTGGAGAGCCAAATTTGCTGACAGGGTATTTATTGTAGCAGAAAGTCCAATTTACTAATATAGATATCTTTCAACAGTGCAGCCTGGGGCTGAAAGTCTTCTAATTTGGCTCCCCTAATGATACTCTGACCCCGCTAAGGAGAAGCAGGTGGGTGGCCTGAGATCCATAGTCAAACTAGAATGCTTCCAATTCCCAGCCAATGCTATTGAATGCTCCTAATTGGCGCACCGGGGAAGCGCCTTCTTTGTTATTGACTCTCACCTTCTTCTGTAGTAAATACACCGCCAGCAGTTTTAGCCCCATGGATAATCGCCTTTAGTGCTCTAATGGTTTATTTAAAAATACTTTTTAAACCAGACAACTCCCATAGATATTGGGAAGTTACTTTTTCACACGGATAATATGGATCTAGAATAACTTGATAAAGCATATATACATTTGTCTTGTCTTTCAAGGTAAAATAGACCTTTCTAGATTAAAACTGGTCTACGGTGAAAACTTGCAGCGAAAGATGAGCACACCGCCGCCACACATAACAGATTTGTGGTACAGTTTGCAGAACCTTTGGAAGGTATGGCTTGTATTTTGTGTATAGTATGTGTTCTCCTAGTTCATCTCTGTTTTGCAATACATATTGTCTCTTTTCCTATTTAGTCTGTGCTAGGCCTTCCTGAAGGATGTCCTGAGGTTTCTAATGATTCTGTATTTTTGCTCAATGGTGGAGACTCTTTAAAGGCAATCCGGTTCCATGAACAAGTGGAGAACTTGGTGGGTAGATCTGTGCCAGGACTTTTAGAGATCATCCTCAGTGATACTTTTCTGGACATTCACAAATGCATACTTAAATATACTTCTCAAGACATGGAGAAACTTCACGATAAAGTCATTGTAAATGTAACAGAAAACCATGGACATCACATTGCAGATGTCAGTGAGGACCACCCGACCAAACGGAAAGCTGAAGCCCTGAGATTAAAAATGGACACTTCTTGCTTTGTATCATTAAGCCGAGGCAACAGACTGTTCTTAAATAAGTGTCCTGAACAAGTTGGCCAGCACTGTGAAGTAACACATGGGTTAAGTCAAGATCTGGTATGGTTATTAAAAAGCCACAATACAGGCTCCAAGCGGGCAAAGCCAACACCATCTTCAGAGCAGGTACTGACTCTTCAGGAAAGATGGGCATCAGACACAAGCAAATGTGTAGATGCTTCCCCTCTCATTGTCATATCACCCAATAAAGACTCCACAAGGACTGTGTACATTGGCTCCCATTCACATAGACTGCAAGCTCTTGACCTGGACACTGGGGAAATTGTATGGGAGAGAATCCTTGGAGATCGTATTGAATCTTCTGCTGCTGTGTCTAAATGTGGAAATTTCATCCTCATAGGTAAACTACAAATTTACAGAAGTAAAATGTAATATCCTAATTTTAAATTATTATTTATATTATTATAATTTTTATTTTTTTTTTTGCTTGTCTCTCCAAAATGAAATGAGTAATAGTAAACTCTAATGTGTTGATGCAAAAAGTTATTAGTTTTTTTTTTTTCCATTCATTATATATTATATATCTATCAACATTACTTTATTTAGTTATTCCTTTCTATCTGAATCATCCTCTTATGCTAGTTAATGTGACATTCACTCTGACCAGATAACAGTAGTTATGTACAGTAGTTAATGCACATGTCCATGACTTCCTGTATGTTGGACTGTTCCAAACAGGCTCTCCAAAGGGAGAACTGCTTCTCCTTATTAGCACTTTCTTATAAAATACGTTATGTGGTAACATGGGATAATGTACAAGACTGGTGTCCATTGCTTTATATTTCTTTCTGACAGTCTTTCACTCTGGCTGATGATAGACATTTTTAGATGTAAGTAGTAAGTAGCTGTGGTTTGTTTGCAGGCTGCTATGATGGTGGTGTCTATACATTGAAGAGGATTAGTGGAGAAACACATTGGATTTTCACCACTGGCAATGCTGTGAAGAGCTCTCCAGCCGTAGATCCTGTATCCGGGCTGGTATTTATAGGCTCACATGATCAGTACTTGTATGCTTTGGATATTGAAGTAAGTATACTGTAGTATACACTGCACATGCAAATATTGATGTAGCAGAGCTGAGTCTCACTCACATCTTTCCATCTGACTTCAAGAAATTGACAACACTAGTTCTATACATTAGAAAATTGAGTTTTGCTGGAAAGGATTGAGTCTGGTTTCTCATGCCTTACATTGTTCAAAAAATCCCATTGATTTTAATAGGGATTTTTTTATATATACCGTATATATTTTTTAACCCCCCCCCCCCCTCTAAAGGAAGCTTAAACTCGTTTGTCCCAGTCGATGAATCCCCAAATACACATCTTACAAGCAAAAGGAAGGATTTCTGAGTGTATAGCTGGGCTGTTTCACAATAATTGTCTACATAAGAATCTTTTCCCCACTTGGTAACTCTTTAGGTAAAGAGGAGAGCAACTGCAAAGAGTAACCCCCACACTGGAGAACTCTGCGTGCCCATATAATACATGGTCACCCATTGATTTGAATGGGCGCTGTGTGATATACTTCCCCTGTACAGTGGCCATAGGCCGGAGCATCCCATAGCCATTCTTGAAGAGTATACAGTGTGTGTGTGTATATATATCTATATATATATATCCATTGATATGATTATGACTGTGTCTTGTTGCAGGGGAAGCAATGTGTCTGGAAAGCTTATTGTGAAGGGGGAGCCGTGTTTTCTTCTCCTTGTGTTAGTACAGAACCACATCATCTATATGTAGCTACTCTAGGAGGACGAGTGCTGACATTTAACCCAGTAAGTGCCTTATTGTAGTGAACAAAACTTTGTTGCTTTCTTGTGGGTGTGAATGGTTAATAATATAAATTGTGAGCCCTATGTGGGACAGTGACTGTCAATGTCTGTAAAGCGCTGCGGAATATGATGGCGCTATATAAGTAAGCCTAATAAATAAATAAATTTTCCAAACCTGTAATATTTTTTACTGTAATCTTAGTTATAAAGGTAGACATACTGACTGCATAATAAGCTACGATAGAATCCAGATATGGACATGCCCCAATTTATTGGTTAGACTTAACTTATTTACTTGTGTCTTCTGTCGCATATTCCATCAGATTTGATGAGAAAATAAGATTGTTGCTTCCTGTTCATCCTGTCAAAGGCAACAGAAACCAACACAGACCCTCTAATGAGTGAATGGGGTTTGTTGGGCTCCAGTAGCATTTGTCAACTGTGGGATTGGGTATTGGGTTGTTGACCTCCAAGTTTCTTCTAAACACCATATGTACATTAGCGTTTTTACATCAGTGCATCTAAAATTGACTTTGCAAATGGTCTTAAAGGGGTTGTCCAAGATTAATGTTTTTATAGCCTATCCTTAAGATAAGCCATAAATACCTGATCGGTGGGGGGGCTAACAGGTCTAACTCCCCTCCTATGCACAATACAGGACTGGAAGCAGAAAGCCACCACTGCAGCTCACCTCCCACTGACTTCAAATATGTAAACTTCATCGCTGTCATTGCTCCAAATATCTCATTTGCATATTGACAAAAATGGTGATTTCTCTGCAATGGAGACACCAATTCACAAGGGGTAAACACTGTTAGGTTAGGGTCACCTGAATCAATCTATCTTCTGGGCTGGATTGATATACTGGGTCCCTTTAAACTGCCTAAAGAGTTAAATAACTTCTAGATAAATATCTAACCTTCTCTTATTTCTATGGCATGAAATGACTGGTTGCTGTTGAAATCACTAGCACTTAGTAGGTGACACATGCTGACCAGTGTATATACAGCTGAATGTGTTACCGCCAACATTGTTAAAGTCACAACTGATACTTCGCGAACAGCAGCATCGAAAAAAATAATTTGAGATGTTTTTGCTGTAGTTTACCTAAAATTGAACATAATCAAATGGGGCCCTGAGTGACTAATATGAAGGCCTATTTCATGGTTCCAGACCTGCATGTGTGGAAGAATTGACAAACCCTGGGACAATTGCAGCATGTTATTGTATATGTATTATCAGACTATACAAGTTACCTAAATGAATCCCCATATGGTTAAAGGAGCATATGTATAACTATGAATGGTGCTTGTATTGTTATAGGTCACAGGAAAAATTATATGGAAGATTGACATAGGCAAGCCCATGTTTTCTTCACCTTTATGCGGCCTGAATCACGTTTTCATTGGCTGTGTGGATGCAAATCTCTACTGCTTCAGTCATATGGGTGAAAAGGTGAGAAATACAGCAATAAGTAATACAGAATAGGATATGGATAACCAAGTATACAAATAACATCTGTAATATGAATTCTTCTATTCAGTATGAGGAAGATATAATGCATTCATGAAGTGGGGGATACTAAATCTAGAAAATATCTCTTGGTTGTCCTTTATTCGCAGAAGCTTTCTTATAAAGAGCTGTCCATATGCTGCAGGGTATGGTAAATGGGTTGTCTCACTAAATACAGTGCTGGCCAAAAGTATTGGCACCTCTGCAATTCTGTCAGATAATACTCAATTTCTTCCAGAAAATGATTGCAATCACAAATGCTTTGGTAATAATATCTTCATTTAATTTGTCTTCAATGGAAAACTACAAAAAGAATTGTCAAAAAGCCAAATTGGATATAATTCCACACCAAACATAAAAAAGGGGGTGGACAAAAGTATTGGCACCCTTTGAAAAATGCTTCTCTAATTTGTGTAATTAACAGCACCTGCTACTTACCTGTGTCACATAACAGGTGGTGGCAATAACTAAATCACACTTGCAGCCAGTTGAAATGGATTAAAGTTGACTCAACCTCTGTCCTGTGTCCTTGTGTGTACCACATTGAGCATGGAGAAAAGAAAGAAGACCAAAGAACTGTCTGAGGACTTGAGAAGAAAAATTGTGAGGAAGCATGAGCAATCTCAAGGCTACAAGTCCATCTCCAAAGACCTGAATGTTCCTGTGTCTACCGTGCGCAATGTCATCAAGAAGTTTAAAGCCCATGGCACTGTGGCTAACCTCCCTAGATGTGGACGGAAAAGAAAAATTGACGAGAGATTTCAACGAAAGATTGTGCGGATGGTGGCTAAAGAACCTCGACTAACATCCAAACAAGTTCTAGCTGCCCTGCAGTCCGAGGGTACAACAGTGTCAACCCGTACTATCCGTCGGCGTCTGAATGAAAAGGGACTCTATGGTAGGATACCCAGGAAGACCCCACTTCTGACCCAGAGACATAAAAAAGCCAGGCTGGAGTTTGCCAAAACTTACCTGAGAAAGCCAAAAACTTTTTGGAAGAATGTTCTCTGGTCAGATGAGACAAAAGTAGAGCTTTTGGGAAAAGGCATCAACATAGAGTTTACAGGAAAAAAAAAGAGGCCTTCAAAGAAAAGAACACGGTCCCTACAGTCAAACATGGCGGAGGTTCCCTGATGTTTTGGGGTTGCTTTGCTGCCTCTGGCACTGGACTGCTTGACCGTGTGCATGGCATTATGAAGTCTGAAGACTACCAACAAATTTTGCAGCATAATGTAGGGCCCAGTGTGAGAAAGCTGGATCTCCCTCAGAGGTCATGGGTCTTCCAACAGGACAATGACCCAAAACACACTTCAAAAAGCACTAGAAAATGGTTTGAGAGAAAGCACTGGAGACTTCTAAAGTGGCCAGCAATGAGTCCAGACCAGAATCCCATAGAACACCTGTGGAGAGATCTCAAAATGGCAGTTTGGAGAAGGCACCCTTCAAATCTCCGGGACCTGGAGAAATTTGCCAAAGAAGAATGGTCTAAAATTCCAGCAGAGCATTGTAAGAAACTCATTGATGGTTACCGGAAGCGGTTGTTCGCAGTTATTTTGTCTAAAGGTTGTGCTACCAAGTATTAGGCTGAGGGTGCCAATACTTTTGTCCAGCCCATTTTTGGAGTTTTGTGTAAAATGATCAATGATTTGACTTTTTTTCCATTCTCTTTTGTGTTTTTTCATTGCAAGCAAAATAAATGAAGATATTATTACCAAAGCATTTGTGATTGCAATCATTTTCTGGAAGAAATTGAGTATTATCTGACAGAATTGCAGGGGTGCCAATACTTTTGGCCAGCACTGTAGATACTATATAGATAACCCCTTTTAAATGTAAGCAACGGATCCAATTTTGGATAACCCTGGCAAGGAGCCGATTTTCATTGGGGGAATCTGGGTCAGAAATGTAGCCTACCTGCCTCGTACGGTAATTCATTTAATGATATAACAGGTTACTTATGATATGGGCTAGAAAGCTTTGTATATCTAGTAGATCCATGACATGTCAATGAGAGGCAGGACAGATTTTTGTGATTCCAATCCTCCCCAGTACAGCACAGTATACAAATAAGTAGCCTTGTACAAATCCATATACTCTCTTCTATCTTTATTTCCTAGAGGAAGAAACAGTGACAATTCCCATAAAAGTAGCCTGTCAGAAAAGCTAATGTTCTAAAGTGTTCTTCTTTTGTACAGCTGTGGCAGTATACTACTGACGGGCCTATATTCTCCTCTCCATGTATGTCCACTCTCTCCGAGCACATCACATTTGGCTCACATGATGGCTTCATCTACTGCTGTAGTACCAAGGCTGAATTATTGTGGAAATGCAAGACCAGTTCCCGAGTGTATGCAACTCCTTTTACTTTTCTTAACCCGCACACTGAAAACACCGAGTTGCTGGCTGCCACTTGTACCGATGGACATTTGTGGATACTAGATGCTCAGTCAGGACGTCTGATCTGTCAGCGTGCCCTAGAAGGAGAGGTATTCTCTTCCCCCTTGGTGTATGGCAGCTGCCTGGTTGTTGGTTGCAGGAACAATTTTGTATACTGTTTTGATTTGGTCAGAACCTGATTGATTTTTACTGTATTTAACATGGTCAGTTTATTTTTCCTTACAAACCATACAGGTATTGTTCTAGTGCTTCTCTATAAACCCTAACCCAATTTATGTGTGAACGCAGGTGACTTCTACTTTCCACCTATATGGGAGTCTGAGAACAGAGGAGCTGTTTGGTAAAACTATACTATGTATAGAACTATATTTTGCTTAGAACTATTTTAGTCTACTGTGATATGGACACCCTGGTCATGAGCGCTTTTCTATCCCTTTCAGAATAGCATCTATGCCAAGCCAAAACCCACATATTTGATCCTGTAGAAGAAAGTGGCCAATGAACAAAGTATTCCCCTTGCATTATAAGCAGGCACTCTGAGAAAGGATATGCAACTAAGTTTTTCTTGATGGAAAATGGAAAACTGTTCCTATAGTGCCACCTTTTGGAAAGGTTGCTTCCTACAGATCAATAACTGGCTTTCAAGAAGCCTAGTGTCATGACCTGGGATTAAAGCCAAACCAGAATAACTTCCTCAAGAGAAATCCATCCATATTTGTTTTCAACATTTTCATGGTTTTCAGTATTTATTATTTAGGGTGTTTTGTGTAGGTACTTGTAAAAATTTAATATTTTTATACATTTTTTTTTTGTTTGTTTTTTTTTATTTCATAAAAATTACTTTTTTTTTTTTTTTATAAGTGGTATAGTTATTAAGAGAGCAAAGTGCTATATTTTTTTTATCCATCGGTATAGAGAAGTGGAATAAGATTGTTCAGATACACACGTGGACAAAATTGTTGCTACCCCTTGTTTAATGAAAGAAGAACCCACAATGGTCACAGAAATAACTTGAATCTGACAAAAGTAATAATATATAAAAATTCTATGAAAACGAACAAATGAAAGTCAGACATTTCTTTCCAACCATGCTTCAACAGAATATTTTAAAAAAGAAAACTCATGAAACAGGCCTGGACAGAAATGATGGTTCCCTTAACTTAATATTTTGTTGCACAACCTTTTGAGGCAATCCCTGCAATCAAACGATTCCTGTAACTGTCAATGAGACTTCTGCACCTCTCAACAGGTATTTTGGCCACTCCTCATGAGCAAACTGCTCCAGTTGTCTCGGGTTTGAAGGGTGCCTTTTCCAGACGGCATGTTTCAGCTCCTTCCAAAGATGCTCAATAGGATTTAGGTCAGGGCTCATAGAAGGCCACTTCAGAATAGTCCAGTGTTTTCCTCTTAGCCATTCTTGGGTGTTTTTAGCTGTGTGTTTTGGGTCATTACCCTGTTGCAAGACCCATGACCTGCGACTGAGACCAAGCTTTCTGACACTGGGCAGCACATTTCTCTCTAGAATCCCTTGATAGTCTTGAGATTTCATTGTACCCTTCACAGATTCAAGACACCCTGTGCCAGATGCAGCAAAGCAGCCCCAGAACATAACAGAGCCTCCTCCATGTTTCACAGTACGGACAGTGTTCTTTTCAAGATATGCTTCATTTTTCCGTCTGTGAACATAGAGCTGATGTGCCTTGCCAAAAATTTCGATTTTTGTCTCATCTGTCCATAGGACATTCTCACAGAAGCTTTGTGGTTTGTCAACGTGTAGTTTAGCAAATTACTTTTGTCAGATTCAAGTTATTTCTGTGACCATTGTGGGTTTTTCTTTCATTAAACGAGGGGTACCAACAATTTTGTCCACGTGTGTAAAACCCCCATAACACCTCATTGCATCAGATGTGAGACTGGTCCAGTTTTGTCTAAGGCTGTGTTCACATCTGCTTTGTGGTCTCCATTTATAATTGAGCCCACAATGGAGTGCCTGATATGTCACGTAAGAGAGAATGGACCCCTTTGATTGTAATGGAATCTACGAAGGAGCCTCGGATGCAGAAGACAGTCTAAGCCTCCTGCATGGAGGACTTTTCTCTCTGCCGCTTTCAGATATGAACTGGTGGACCCCATTATAACCATTATAGCAAGTGTAACCACTGTTTTAGCGGTCTGGCTCTCTGTCATTCAGGTCCGGCAGCGGACCCGAATGATGGAGACCGCTGTGCTAGTGTGAACGTAGCGTACTGTGTATAGTCAGTTTTACTGTCTATTCCTAGCAATATCATACTTGTATCTATCACAGTGGATTACTGTATTAAAAGAAACAATGAAACCTTTGAAAAGTTCATACTTTTATTGAAGTTTTTGTGGGTTTTTTTTTTTTTTTTTCATGGACCTCTTTATAACAGTCAGACAAAACTGAAATAGAAATTACACATATAAGAATTTATATCTTTTTTGCTTGTACTTTTTCCCCAAACACCTTTTTGCACAAACTTAATCCTGAATTCCAAAGTATTCATATGGAGATGACACTGAATATGTACTTTATAATGTTTGCTTGCTAATAATAATTTAGTCCAAACTAATATTTTATAATAAGAAACCATTGTACTTGAAAAATAAAAAATTACAATAAACAAAAACTGCACAACATTACATGTTAATAGATTTATACACAACTGTAGTATTAAACCAAAACTGTATGTCCCACACAACGGCATTGTCCACAGCAAAGGAGAGCAGTGTTACTGTATAATACAGGTGGAGTCAGTCATCCCTATTGTTTTATGTTTTCTACAGCATGTGCTATTTGTATGCAAGCTTGATGGTCATTTACAGGATTTAGACATAGTTTGCAAATACTTTCTCCATATTTATACAGGAGTCGGACACTTTGAAAGCTGAGGGTTTTGTGTATTTCTAATGATATCTATTGCTTCAGCTCTCAGAAACTCTGGCTCCATTATGTAGAGATGGAAAGTAAAAAAAAAAAAAAAAAAATCCCCTAAAATAATACAGACAAATTACCAATAGATACAATTACGTGAGTGACAGTAGAGTAAGCATATTGCTGTACATTTACTATAGCCATTCCGGATTCTAGAAAAGCTGGGTGGCAAGTACTGTAAAAGAAACAATAGTAAACAGAGGTAGCCACTAAAACCACTGGATTGAGTATTAAAATAAAAGGGCTTGGCCTACAGACAGTCTTCATCACCTATCCACAGGATCACTGGATGTTTGACCACTAGGACACCCACCAATCCCGAGAACAGGGATCTCCAAGTCTCCTGTGTGAATGGAGCAGTGGTGCTCACCCCCATCCACCACTCCATTTACTTCTATGGGACTAACTGAGCACTGTACCTGCCTTCTTCATTACATCCATAGAAATGAGTGGACCACTTAGTTCACATGGGGGAAATCAGGGATCCCTGTTTTGATAATGATATATTTATATTGTATCCTGTGGATACTGTAGGTGATAAATGCTATTCGTGGGCCAATCCCTTTAACACCAAAGGGGCAACTGAAGACCTTACATTTACTGGTGGTGAATATTTCCTATAATGCAGACATGCTCCAATCTTTAGATAATTAAGTTCATTCAAATTAACAAAATAGTGACTGGTGTTCTTACAGCGCTCCTTCAGTTTAGGAGTGGTATTACAGTCTACAAAATGATATTTCAATTTTTTGCATATTTAGAAGGTATAAGAAGTATGGCTACTGTGGTTTCATTTAGGGCACCAACAATTGTAAATACCACATGGCCATAATATATGGAAACCAGTGCAGGATTCCTTTTATGACTTGCAGTATACAGCGTAAACACCAGATCTTGTTTTATGTTGTATTGCCTGAGGGATCTGGTGCATAATACAGATGGCTTCAAGTCAGCATATTCTGTGTTCATTGTAGATTCTTATAATGCTCTTATACTGAATATCAAGAATAATAATGTGTTGACAAGTGTGATGCAGTTACATTTCCTGCTGAGCATTCTTCGTAAAACCAAACATTTGCCATATAGATTTACATTCTGACTGAATATACCTGTCCTAATGTTAGTCTCTGTATTCCATGCAGCCATTATAAGATCTTGGCTATATGTCTGTATAGCAGGGTACACTGCAGCCTTCAATTGGAAGTACACTTCTGATATGTACCTTCAAGGTAAGATAAAAATTAGATGAGAACACAGCTTTAAACCTAAAGAAAATGGTGCATGGGAATTGGTTTATGCCAGGTATGTCCAAATTATTCAAACCAATGATCTGGATATGTGCAAATTCGTACCAAACTGTTTTACGGCTGGAGCTGAAAATTGGACACACAAGGCCAACAAGGACATTTGAATTGCACTGCAGGGCAAGTGATCAAAGACCGTCAGGGAGCAGAGAAGCAGTGGCATTGGAGCAGCAAAGGAGTGACTGTGAGTGATGTTGTGTTTTTTTTTTTTTTTTTTTTTATTTAAATTACATTTTCCAAGTGTTTTTAAATCCCAGAAACCCCTTTCTGGATATTTTGCCACAAACATACAATACAGTATGCGAGGCCTCACTACTGTCCAGTAGTAACACAACCTCTGCAATTTACATTGCCAATGAATGTTGCTCATGCTGCCTGGGATTCATGTGAGTAAAATATCTATCCATCCATCTGCCCATCAGTTAGAGATCTTCCACATTCACTGTAGTATACTGGCATACCTGGAGCCTCTGTACCAGGGTCAACAACCTTCAGCACTCCAGCTGTTGTGAAACTACAACTCCCAGCCTTAGTAATTGCTCTGCTTTTCCAGGAACTAGCATATAAGTGAACGGAGCATGCTGAGCATTGTAGTTTTACAGGAGCTGGAGTGCTGAAGGTTGCTGACCCCTGCACTGGTACACAGTATGGGTAATCTGCCCTAATGAGTCAGACTATTAGACTCTCCCAGGCTGGGTATATTTATCTTGCAGGAGTAGACAGACTATTCTGAGTCAGATATACTATGGTGAATGTATGGTTCCAGCTTGTTCTCTGTACAGCATGAACTACTAGTAGAATACATTTTCCCATGTTATTAGAATATGCCATCACATTATTATTGCTTGCAGTGTTGATTCCAGATGCGCTTCTCTGTTTTTCCCTGCACAGTGATGCTTGCGGTCACCCAGCAGTACACAGGACTGCAGCAGGCCCCTTCACTTGCCTTCTACCAGGCACAATACAGAGAAAAACCATGAAGGGGATGTTATGCTAAATGAACACTGCGGCCTCTTCATTCTCAGGAATGGTGGAAGTTTAAACAGCCATGGATAAAAAAGTGTTTGCATATCCTAGATGTATACCATCAGTAAATGAGATGGAAATACCGCTTTAAATTCTATTAAATGAACTGAGAACCCTTCTTGCCAATACTTTGCAGGGATCATTCAGGAGAATGGCGTGCAAAGTGCACCATGGCATGTGGTTCCTATGGATTACTAGGCCAATTTTTCTGTGGGGCTTTTTTGCTGCTTTACATTTACAAAGCGTTTTCGAATAACATGTCCCTATAGTGTAAGGCTGGTCAAACACATTAGATAGCTATCGGATGAGTGCTCAATATTTCAACAGCTAGTCTTTCCAACCTCCCCATACATGCACCCTAAGCTTGACCTATTCCGAAAGAAGAAAGCGAAGTAAGTTTCTACCAGACAACTGTGGCAGTGGCTTATCTCTTGACAGTAAAAGGATGGGGCATGTTGAAATCCATCTGCCCAGTCCTAACCATAAGTCAAAAGTTGGGAGGACCTTATAATAATTGCAATGTTGCCAGAATGAGCGGGTTTGGCTGACATTTCTGTAACGTGTATGACCAGCGGAATCTAGAATTTTGGTCAATCCAGTCTCACCTAATCTAAAGATATTTAGCACAATACATAAAAAACCCCTTACTCCTCTACGCCTATGTCTAATATTATTATTGTCTGTGGTATTGTCACTTCTATGTCTTAACTACTGGAATGTTTCTCTATCCAACATACTTTATCTATTTGATATTTAGAAATATATGTACAGTATAAGTAGCACCTAATACAACCGAAGTGTAAAACCTATTACTAGTGAGACTATAGAGGGTATCATGTGCTGGGCTTTTCATGTACTGTTAACATATTATGTTTCTGAGCTCATTGCCCTCTAGCTGGATGCAGTAAGTAGTTTTTCATGGTAGACATGTTTAACTGCTACAGATGCGTAATTCTGTCATAGGGGTCATAGAGTCTTCATTGAAATTAGTAGAACAATCTCTGTCACCATTTCTTCCATGTGCTATCACTGTTGCTTTTTATATTGGCCTTTAAAGAAAATGTGAAGCTGTATCTGAACTATATTAGTGTAGGAATAAAACAAATATAGAACAATAAGGGAAGACCTAAATGCTTTTATTTTCCTGAAATGGTGCCACTCTTGTCCATGGTCTGTGCTTGGTATTGCGGCTTGGCTCCACTCAAGTGAATGTTGCTGAGCTGCAATGACAGGTATAGCCCATGGGCATCATTAACACTTCAGGCAGGCAGATACTTTTTTGTAACATGAGACAACACCTTTAACACTGTGTCCTAAATGACATTTCTACATAAAGTATTGTAATTGTACTTGTAGATTTTACTTCCTGCAAGCTTGTAACAAACTGCTTTGACCAACATGGTCCCTGCATATGATCTTGGTGTTAGTGACCTGGGGTTTAGCTAAAGAGTTATCCACATAAAAGGGGTTTTGACGCCTAGGAATTTGATGCTGAATTTGAGATGGAGTCCACCTCAAATTCCGTCTGCAAAAATAAGTGCCCTACTCGTTCTTCATACGGATTCTACCTGAGAACTCCCACAGAAATGAATGGGAGGCAGAAAATGCAACTTTTCCATCTGCGCGTAATTGGATGTGGAATTTATCAAAATCTGTGCATGGAATTTGGCTCTGACCAATAAAAGCAAAATACAGTGGCACTCTTCTCTAAATCACACTTCAAAGTCAGCATCAAAATCCATGTATGCTTTTGTGAAACAGAAGAAAACCTTCATATTCCCAAAGCAGAAATTTTCTGCTTGACAAATTCGGCATCAAATTCCTTTGTGTGAAAATCCCCTAAAGTAGTACTCTGCCTTTTAAAAATAAATTCAGGGAAGCAGATAAAAACATAAATCATCTGCTAAGTGGCCCTTTGTTCCAGAACTGGAGTCTGGTCCACAAGACTTCTGGTCCCTATCAGACTGGAAGTGATGATGTCATAACATAATTCACATTGTTACATTTGTTTGAATTAGAAACAATTAGAATATCTTTGAAACGTTTCTTTCAGTAATTAAATTTAAAAAGTGACCTCCTATATTTTCTAGCTTCTTTACACACAGAGTGTTCTATTTCAAGTGTTTTATTTCTGTAAATGTTGAATATGGATTACAGGTTAATTAGAATATTGTAATAAAGTTCAGTATTGTAAATTCAGTGTGTCACCTTCCAAGGTTTCCTAGGCCTTTAAATGGTCCCTCAGTCTGGTTCAGTAGGACACACAATCATGGAAGATGCTGATTATGGATTGTATTACTGAAAAGAATGAGCTGCACCTGTACATGACCACTCAGGACAGTGGATGGCTGAGAGGTCACATCAATGGTGACCAGACCAGTTTCTTTATTTTACAATTTATTTTCTAAATGTCACATCATCACCCCTAACTGGAGGGTATAGTACTGCAGCATGCTGCCCCAGCCAGACAGAACAGCCTAAACTGTACCCTCTTCCCAAATTTATTATTCCGCATCAACTTGAATTAAAGGGGAGGTAAAAGAAATCTGGGACACACAGAATTATATTAACCCCTTATTGTATACAAAATGATCAAGCAAAGAAGGGTAACATGAGTGTTTTTGGTTTATTTTAGCTTTAGCAAGAAATACTGCATGCATTTAGGGCTTCTGGGTGTGATCCAGAACCATTAATGCATCTTGCAGTTATTTTTGTCATTACTTCTGTAGCAGACTGCAGTTTTATCCATAAATAAATATTTGGCTACATAAAGAATGTAAAAGAACAGTGAAGGTCGATTGGATCGAAATTAATCATTTATTTTTTTGTTATCCAAGTTTTGCATAACCTTTCCTACAGATGACACTTAACGCAATTTGCACTACATACAAGAAGACTAGTATGTTAAAGGGAGCCTACCACCTCCCCCATGTATATTCACCTGCAATCACTGTATTACAGAGCACATTACAGTGGTAAATAACATAACGTCATACCTTTGTTATATAGGTTACTTTCGTAGATTTTGAAAAAGAAAACTATTTTGCAGTTTTATGCAAATGAGGCAGTTGGTGCACTGGGGGCGGGTCTTCAACCCTGAGAGCACTGCTGTTGCTGCCCAAGTATGATGGGTGATGTTGTAGTAGCGGAAGGATTGACTCTTACTGCACAGGCTGGTACAGACAGGGGTCTGAGTTCCACGAGCAATGCACCAGGGACCTGAAGGCCTGCCCCCGAAGCACCAACTGCTTAATTTTCATAATATACAAATATACTCTTCTCCAAATCTACAAAGATAACATACATAAGAAAGGTATGATAATGTGCTCTGTAACACAGTGGAGACAGATGAATGTGCTTGGGAAAGATAATAGACTCCCTATAATCCTAATCTGTGTATAACAAATGTCCAGTGACCTTTTTAGTTCAGGGTGAGATGTACAGTAAGTGACTTTGATGGTTGCTGGTGCTAGATAGTGGGGACTAATTGTCTCTTTGCTAATCTTAGGGTTCTCATGCAGAGTGTTTGGTGTGCTGATCAAACTATATCAGTGATGGCGAACCTTTTAGAGACCGAGTGCCCAAACTGCAACCCAAAACCCACTAAATTATCACAAAGTGCTAACACAGCAATTTAACCTTAAATTAACCAGGATCTGTTTTATATTGACCGTGCAATGTTATTACAGCCTGTAATAATATCACATGTCTGCTATAAAACAGATACTGTGTGATATAAATAGTGAAGAGCACCCACATAGTACAATGCGCTCCGAAGTGGCCCCCAGACAGTACAATACGCTCCACAGTGGCATCCAAACAGTATTATATGCTACAGAACTGCCCCCACACAGTAGTATATGCTCCACAGTGGCCACCAATCAGTATTATATGCTTCACAGAGGCCCCCGCACAGTATTATATGCTCCACTTTCAGCCCCCCCACATTATATGCTTCACAATGGGCACCCATACAGTAATATATGCTTCACAGATTCCCCCACACAGTATTAGATGCTTCAGTGTCCCCCATACAGTAGTAGATGCTTCAGTGTCCCCCATACAGTAGTAGATGCTTCAGTGTCCCCCACACAGTAGTAGATGCTTCAGTGTCCCCCACACAGTATTAGATGCTTCAGTGTCCCCCACACAGTATTAGATGCTTCAGTGTCCCCCACACAGTATTAGATGCTTCAGTGTCCCCCACACAGTAGTAGATGCTTCAGTGTCCCCCACACAGTAGTAGATGCTTCAGTGTCCCCCCCATACAGTATTAGATGCTTCAGTGTCCCCCACACAGTATTAGATACTTCAGTGTCCCCCATACAGTAGTAGATGCTTCACAGTAGACCCCCACAGTAGTTTGTTACTTACCTAGTCCCACGAAGAGCGTCCTCCTTCTTCTTCTGTTCACAGGTGCTGATGAATGACGTCATCGAGCCTGCGTCAGGTCAGAGGTCACACTCTGCAGTCAGTGTAGGCCACGGACCGCGGCCTACACTGATAGCTTTCATCTGTATGTACATTTGCACATACAGCTGAAAGAAGCGATCACTCACATTAGTGAGCGATCATGGCGACGGCGCGCATGCCAACTGAGAGGGCTCTGCGTGCCCTCTCTGGCACATGTGCCATAAGTTCGCAATCACGGAACTATATCCTCCTGGCATAAATGCCTTGCAACAATTGAAGCGACCTCGCTGGGTCAACCAGAAAGTATCTTGGAAACGCATGTACCACTGTGGTGTGCAGAGGAACAACCATCCTCTGGTCAGGTTGTAATACCAAAACAGGCTCCACTCATATCAGATAAAAGGAGGAAACTAAGGCAAGAGAGGACATAACACCATAAAAATATCTCCAAGTATGGTAGATTAATCTTTCATTCTATAGGTGACGATAAAAGCTGACTACACTGAAGGGTTCTATGCATGGAGAAATAGGTGCGTTCCAGTAAACCTTGATTTTTGCTGCACTGGTCAACCTGAAGCATCATAATCTGGGTAAGACACATAGATCCATCTTGCTTAGTGTCAGTAGTATAGGCTGCCGGTGGAGAAATGTTCTCTTGCCACACATTAAAGGGGGTGTTCCAGGATTTTTATATTGATGGTCTGTCTTTAGGATTAGTTATAGATATCAGATTGAGAGGGATCTAACATTTAGCAACCCCATCAGTCATATATATCATATATGACTGATGGGGCCATATATACCGCAGCCGTGGTGACTGGTATAGCAGCTTAACCTTATTCCCTTGAACTGAGCTGCAGATGGATCATGTGACTTGAGAACATCAGTCTCTAATAGGCCACAGTTCACAAATGAATGTCATGGCCCCTTCAATCAGCTGATTAGTGATGATGCCAGGCAGGGGGAGCTATAGGGGGTGCAAAGGGTTCTCTACAATTAGGGGTGAACCTAGCATCTCTGCTGCCTGAGGTGACCTATAAAAAGGTCCCCCCCCAAATACTCAACCTGTCGATGTTTGGTTCTGCGATGGAGTCCCCCTAATTAAAATTGCAGGCCACACCATCATTTGCAGATCAAAAATTCCTTTATTTGGCCCACACACAGAACAATGCCCCCTTTACTGACCCCCACAGTACACTGGCACCCACACAGTATATTGTCCCTTTTTAGGCCTCCACTCATAATATTGCCCTCTTCTTGTTGGCCCCTACACAGTGATGTGTTATCCTTGGATTCGACCTGAATTTTCTAAAAGTTTTGGGCTCAGCCTGAACCTGAAACTTTTGGGGTTTGTCACCCACAAAGCAATATTATACTCTGAGGTCTCCTCAGATTTCCATGGAATGTTTCCAGCATCTTGCCATGAAGAAAAGTAGTTGTTCTAAAGGCAAACCCTGGTGTATCAAATGAGATGACTTAATGAAGAACTGTCAAGATTCACCTATAAGATTTTGTTGTGCACCATATGATATTCAGAAGACCCTACTGTGATAATGTGCCAATAGGTGGCGATATAAGCTGCATATACTAAGGGGTACTATGCATGGAGAAAAAGGTCTCTTTCTGTATCAAGTGGGGTAATCTTCAAATTCTTTGGTATATGATAAGCTAGAAAAATAATATTACTAGATGCATATGACAAGTGAATGACTCCCAAAACATGGTTTTAAACAAGACTAAGGGAGTATATTGGGACACCTCCGATCGCTGATACTTAGCAGTCAAATATGCTTCTAAGAAACCTCAAATCTTGGATAGATTTGAGTATAGGATTATTCTTTATGGAGATCTGTTTTAATGATTTTAAAGGGAATGTCCCACAATACTACCTTATCCCCTTCATACAGGATATGTTATATGGGTCTGATCACTGGGGATCTCAAACCCCTGGGACCCCCGCTGAACACAAAAACAGGATCCCATGTGTTCCCTGTGCCATGCACTGCCCCTTAAGGCCCTGTACTAGGTATAACACAGAAGCCCAGAGTGTACTGTAAAACAACCTGACAATATCCTACAACATTTTTTTTCATTATTGTTCACTCTACAAAAAAAAATAAATAACTTTTTCCACTAAGAAATACTAACACAAAAAGGAGTAGGACTTGTGATTTTCATTTGGAACTGCCCAGTCACTCCTTAAAGGGCCAGATCCTGAGAGTTCGATTGTAGCCCTGCTATATCACCGCCCGACACAGTATTTTTTTCACACTAAAGGCACACCTATTACCATTTGCTATTTTACACATACAAAATAGTCATTTTATTATGTATACTGACAACTCTTTGTTCTTTCTATCATGGTAGTCACGCATGACTTGCACTAAAATCCAAAAAGACCACATGTTCACATTTTAAACCCACTACTTTGTGCATAGGAAAAATACGATCAGCTCTCATATATCTTTTCCAGTTATGGACCTTGAGCTTAATATATTTGAGAAAGAACCTCTAGATTTTTGGAGTTATAACTAGACCCAGTGGGTGCAAAAAGTGTGATGCCTTATTTCCTAGCTCCTCAAGTAGCCACGTCTCATATATACAGAACATCTGCTGTATTCACCAGTCAGCCCTGCAAATCTGATGTAACAGTATCCCCAGTCCTTGGATTCTTCCATCACTATATATGTATTAGTTAACTAGAAAATTGAAATACATACCCCAAAGAGCAATGGCCACTATGACTGCCACCCGCAAAGACAAAGTGACAGTGACAAACCTCAAAGCTGGCAATAGCTTGTAGGCAGATAATAAGGCTGACCCTTATTTTGCACATAGAAGGTCCTCCTGACCACTTTTACAAAATCCGGTTGGGCTCCAACATCACTAGGGCCCATATGTTTAATCCGAGTTAATAGCACTGTAGTAGAGGCACATAATACCATAGTGTGCAAAACATGAATGCATCAAAAAGAAAAAGTGCAAACCTGTATTGGCCATATTGGTCCAGAGAAGACATCAATTTGTGCAGGTTGTGACAGCTATCATTCAGCTACGATAAAAATTTATGCTCATGTTATATTCTTATGAAACATCATTACAGCCATATACACAAGCCATTGACTACCTGAATACAGTATTTATTTATATCTGTGATGCCATAGGAATGGCGAGATCTGTAGTTGGTTGCTAAACTCCTAGCCCTGTTAAAGTCACTTTTCCCTATGACTTGTCACAGAACTTCCAGTCTCTCAAAATATATTAATACAGGTCATTTGTGTGTTCACATCTGACCAAAATAACAATAGGATTATATTAATGTTTCTGGATAAAGCCTCCAGACAAGTAAATGTGATCACCGGAGAAGTCTATCGCAACAACCATATAGTGGTACACAGAAAGGAGTTAAGGACATCTAATGAGGATCTAACTACCGAGGACATGGAATCTACTTAATAATTTGTGGACAGTCGCTCCAAGCTTTAGATTTCCTCTTGGCTAATGCTAGCCATGCCGGTTCTGATGAGACAGGAGTGGCATCTGGAGTGGAGAACCTCTTTGGAAGATCCTTTGCATGTGTTACAGGAACAGTCTCTGTAATTTCCACTGAAGAAAGAAAACATAGCTAATGTTATTCACAAGAAGCCATATATTTACATGGAAATATATAATGAATACATTGAGATACATTTTTGAAGTACTGTGTAATTTTTATTTATACACCATCTTATATAGCACTGTGCATAGAAATATGCAGGCAAAAATTGTATCCCTCTGGTACCTTCTGCTAGAATTCATACTGGCATCTCTAGGAGACACCTAGATGTCCTATGATTAGTATCTATCTATGGGTATTCCCATCTCAAGGATCCTATCTATGCTGCTAGCTCATGTAAGTTCAAGCGTTTTCCTAAATACATTGCTTTAGAAATATTGCTTCATTTGTCTGCTCTCTGAAATTATTCCTCCCATTTGTTTACACATTGTTTCCTTGTTCCCCAGCCTGTATCTCTCATTATCTAGCATTATAGGATGGATGACATGACTCATTGCTCTCTGGAGAGGAGGGCGGCTGAGTTCTCTGGATAGTGTTAGCTCTCATAACTGTTATCTTCTGCCAATTGCAGTTTGCTGATTAAGACTCGGACAGCATGGGTCTTGCTTAAAATTAAAATGTGTGCACTGTGAAATCTATAGTAACCATTGCTTCAGACAGGAACATAGTGACAGAGTGCAAGCACTTGCATCTTGAACAGTCAGTAAATGATGTGTTAGGAGACAAAGGATGTGGGTCTCTAGATGTCCTTTTTTATCTCTCTTGTAGCAGCTGCTTTGTTATAACAACAGAACTTCCTTCCAGCTGTTGTAACTTGTCCAAGCAGCTCTTGTGACATGGATGGGGGAGCTACTGGATGGACTGTCCACTACTGGATGTGCCAGGGAGCTTCAGGAATGGTAAGTATGTGAGTATAGTATGTATAAATCTGTATCACATAGTAGTACCATGTTTATGTGTGCCATGTTTGCGGTATATAAATAGGGAGGGAATGGAGGACATGAAATGTAAATAAGCTCTAAGTCACTTAGGATTCATTCCAACCTCATCATGTTGTAGAAATATGTGACCCAAAAGATGAATCTGAAGCAGATGACGATGCCTAAAACTCTATCCATATACCTGTGACTGATGTTGGAAGTGTGTTGGATTTCTGTAGCTGCTCTCTGCGCTGGAGTCTAGTCACCACGGTTTCACATTTCTTCTCTTCCTGGGGAACTGGCTTCTGCAGTGAGCCGGATCGACTTCTGTATTCTGCTTGGACCCCAGTTGTCTACAAAAATAATATTTGGGAACATAAGCAATATTTATTAATGCAGAGTTTATTATAAAAGTACAGAATCATCTTATACTGTTTTCTGACTTGATGTTATAAAATAATAGAGTTTTGGTCATATTACTGTCTGTATTCAGGTACATAGCTATGCGCTGGACTTCTTAAAATATGAAAACATCAAAGAACTTAAAAGCGTTGTCCAGAAAAAGATAAAAAGATTTACATTTTTCAGCACCACTCCACAGTGGAGTGTAAGGCTTAGGCCCCAAGTAGTGGGCTGCAGCGGAAAAGCGTTGCGGGAAAAAGCGCGGCGGAAATGCATTGTGGTTTTTCCCACAGTGCTTTTCACAGTAAGTCCGTAGATTTTTCCCTCTGCGGACTTTCTGCTTCAATTATACCTATAGGGAAACTGCCGTTTCCATATGTCTACCTGACATACTGTGATTTCCAAAAACGTGACAATTTTGGAAATCACAGTATTTCCGCTGTGTGTATTTTTCTGCAATGTGTGGATAGGATTCACTAGATGGGATCCAATAGACTATTAATTTTCCACTGGCACCTGAATGAACGAGATACTGAGGAGTGCATAGCTTAATACTTTTTCTGAGCTGCACTAGCAGACAGCGTCCAATAACAAGAATGGCACTGTTTCTGGAAGAAAAATCTGACTCTTTAATAATAATAAAATAAAATTACAATTTCTTTTGTTAGCTTGTCAGCTTGCTTGGCCTCTCTGGCTTGGCGCCTCTCCTCCCGGGATGCTTGCTGCTCACGGAATCCTTTTTGTTTCTGTAGGGCAAGTGTGATCCAGAGGGGCTGAGCGGATTCAACCTTCTCCATCAGTCTTGTGCCATCTAATGAATGCCGGCTCTGAAGCACTGGTCTATCTGTAAGAATACATGATATTCAAATCACATCATGACAGAAACATTGGTGAACTTACCTATCTCAAACGCCTAGTCATAAACTGGGGCTTGGAGTCTCATGTCATCTGTTAGGATTAACACTTGTATAAGACCAATGTCTCTCACCATACATGTGGGCCATCAACTGGTTTAGAACTTCTTACTTCAATTGGGACCCAGTAATAAGCAAAGACTACATCAAAATGGGTATCGCTGCAAATGGGACTGGAAAAAAAGACCATGTGATGTGATGTCATAATCATGAAGAAGAACCCGCAGAATGTAGCAGCCACATCAACCAGCTGTTCGGGGGGTACCAGGAGTCTGATCCCCACTGATCTATCCTATTCTAATATGTCTTGCTATCACTCTTGTTCAATAAACTTTGAATATAAAAATTTCTGCTTAGTTTGGTCAAGGTTTAAAGGGGTTGTGCAGGACTTTGAAAACATGACTGCTTTTTTTCTTCTCAGGAAATTTGTCACATAGCCATGCTGCCGTTCAGTCTCATTCATTTCAATGGGACAGAGATGTTGCATTGCCATGTAAGCAAAGGACGTGAGGTCGCTTCCTGAAAAAAAAGAAAGCAGCCATGTTTGCGAGTCCTGCACCACCCCTTTAAATTGCAAAGGCTTCCCAATATTGATCCAATATCAAGGTATCTCATTGCTCTTAAAAAGTACCTAATACCTCTCCGGACACATCTGCTTTATACAATACTTATGTTCCACATGAAAAAACAAATTCTGGAGTGTCTTTTATTAGAATTCTGTGTGTCGTTTCTCTGTTAGGCTCGAGTTACATGGTGATTTTGGCAGCACTCACAGGGGCCGTGACTATGACTTCCAGTTACATAAAGATTGGACACTGGTCAATGTTTTTGCAACTAGAAGTCACGTTTGTGGCGCCCTTGGAGTTCCAATGGGACTCTATTCACTAACATTAGTAAAAAAAGTCAAGGGGCGACATGGAAAACTTTGGTTGTGCAATGGGAGTCTGCCAAAATCGCCATGTTGCCCTAGCTTTATTCGTCCTAAAAATTTATGAATAAATGGACAACTGGGAGTTACCATATCCCTACATGGCCTGTATTGGCAGCACTAGGCTTGTGCAGTGGGAGAGTCTATAGGGATATCCTCAACTAGTAACACCCAGCTGTCAGCTAATTCATAATTTATTGGAGAAATAACAGAGGAACATTACGGACTGTTAAGATATAGGTCATGTTTAAGTTGTGATATCTTTAAAGAGGACCTTTCATGTCCTCAGGCACATGCGGTTTTACATACCGCTAGAAAGCCGACCGCGTGCTGAATTCAGCGCACTGCCGGATTTCCCGGTATGTGCTCCAAGGCTGCAGATATCGGTGGTGTAATTTTCACAGTTTACTGTCAGAAGGGCGTTCCTGACAGTCTAGCTGCGCTGTGAGGAACGCCCTCCCCGACAGTACTTATTCATAGACTTGTACTGGGGGGGCATTCCTTACTGCCCAGCGATGACCTTGGAGCTTTTGTATTTTTATACTGTATTATCTATGTTGCTGTAACACACTGAATTTCCCTATGGTGGGACTATTAAAGGATTATCTTATCTTATGTTCTGTTTTTGTCTATTTTCACTATAATGTATGGGGATCTGTGAAATTGGCGTCGGGTGCAAGACGGCTGCGAACAATGGACATTCTTCACGGCCGCTTTGCACCTCAGTCATGTGGATGTAGCCTTACCTGCCACTTTCAACCTTTGCAAATGGTTCTGGAGACCCACAGCAATTCCTGGAGTGTTCTGCTGTCAAAACCACCTGATTTCTGATTTTTCTAACAGCGGATTTCAGGGAAAAGACTCTGATTTTCAAGAATGGGTATTCATTGCTGTGTCTGCTGGATGTGTCCCCAGCCAAAGGGTGTCATCATGTTTCACACTGCTTGCTGACTATCTTATTTTAACTAAACATTGCTATTTTATCATGTGAAAACCTGATGACATAACTAAAAGTACAATTACTGAATGCCATACAGACTATGGGGAGATTCCTTCTCTCTCGATTTATTACCACAACTATTGGCGATTTTGGTGCATCTGTGACATATTTTTTGAGTAGAGTTAAAGATATTTTTCTCACAGGATAAACTGGTTTACTTTCACTTGCATAACTATAGGGGGTTGCACCTGTGATCAGGCCTAGAAGCTACAAGCACCCTCACCACAATAATTTCTGATGGATGTCAGTCTGTGCATCATAAATGTATTACCTCTGGCCTCTGGTACACTGGAGTGAGATAGAGTAAGAAGATTTATGATACATAGTATTTCACTGTCAGAAAAGAGAAAACTAACCATTTTATTCTAGGTTCACACTAGTGTTGAGGTTTCCGTCCTTCGGGTCTGCTTGGGGACCTGAAAGATGGAAACTCTATCTGCTTAAAAAATGGTTGCACGTGGAAACTCGTGGACCCCAAAGACTATAATGGTGTCGGCCAAGTTTCCGCTGAAAACGGTGTAGAGAAAAGTCCTCCTTTCAGGACTTTTCTCTCCTCTGACCTTTAGTGGCATATAGGACGGAATCTTGTACAGAGACTCAAACGCTACTGTGAACCTAGCGTCAGGACAACAGTAGTTGTTGGTCAGCTTATAATCAAAGAGGGATTCTATGGAGGGGAGCTTTGGCACAAAAGGGTTCACCATTGCTGTGTGGAGGGCACTGACAGTGGATGGAAATAGGAAAAGGAAACGTAAATTTCATTAAACTGTGCATATGGGACGCAGCTGACAGTCAGAAGGAGATGTTGTGCAGGGGGACCTAAGCTGAGCTTTTTCACCAGGGCCCATGAGCCTTTAGTTACACCACTGTTTACTTAAGTTAGCTAAAAATGTTCCTCAACATGAAGAAGTAAGTAATCTCTGTCCTCTGGGGGAGGATGTGTTGCTATCGGCAATATAACACTTCAATCACTGTTCAGATGAATGAGCTTCTTACACAGCCCCATCCAAACTACATGGATGAAGAATAATTGCTATAATGTGTAATAGAGGCTCTACTGTATTATGGATTTATTTTATGTAATGCCATTGTAGATGACAAGCTGATTACATTGTTAGGTTATGGAGGTAAAAACCAAGAAAAGCAGCAGAATTAGTACTAGACGGTAGAAGTAGCCCTTCTCTATGGCTATCAATGCCAGCAAGTCAGCGTAATGAAGAGTGACGTAAGCGACAGATTGACTAGACAGGTTAAAGGTTCACATTACAGAAATTGTGTCTGTAAAATAATCAGCTATGTTGTATAAAAGAAGCCTATAATGACCAACTTCATTATACCCATAGCCAAGATTATAAAGGCAATAAAAAGTTGCTGATAAGGCCTTTTATTATATATTTCTGCGCTATAGTATGGCACAATTCCATTCTCAGGCTCAGGGTTACACAGTTGATGGTAGCAAGGTACGATTGGGCTTAAAAGGTTGTAAAACATTTGCATTTTAGTACCCATAAAAGAATTCAGGTTCAACAGATCAATGCTGACCCCGTCCCAACCTGCAATTGGGACTACGCAATAGACTTTGCCACAAAAGTACAGATCCAGGAGAAAACAAAGTGGTGAATTGTCTAATAAAAGTTATTTCAGATGTTTTCATGCTTGTAGGATAAAATGTGTTGCCTATCAAGATAACACGTCTTGCTCTAGCATAGAATACAGCGTTTAACTCTTGTGTGAACAGAATTTAACTTAAAGGGGTATTCTCAACAGAAATATTTACACTGTAGACAGAAGATATACCATATATGTCTGTTTAATGCATGTTCAGTGTCTGGGACCCATACCCTTCTCCACAAAGGGTTTCCCCAACCCCCTGATCCAACTGATGCCACAGTAGCAGCGAAAGGAGAGGTAGCCCTGTAGTTGTAGCTGTCTCCATGCACTTCTATGGGAGTTCTGACTAGCACATTTGCTGCATCTTTTTTCAGATTTGCCATATAGCTTACATAAATATGGCACACTATATGTCCACCATTTATCTAATACAAATGGCATCACTATTCTGCCACGTTTCATTTCATACATGCTCAGAGGGCCATCATACCACCAGATTTTTTAGCTCTGTAGTGTAGCAGAAGTGCAGGTGACAATGTGTGACCAGTAGAGTTACAACCAATGGCGGATTATAATGTGGACAATTTGTGAGGGCGATGTTATCTTAAAATCCTGAATGGTACAGAAGATGATAGCAGTACAGCAGCCATGGGCTAGTGCTACAGCAGGCTACGGCGCCACAAAAATTGTGCAACAGATTTATAATAGAATTGAAAATGGAGCTGTATCCTGGGTGAATACCAGAAATTCACTGACTGTATATTATGAAGCGGAATGCAAATGCAAATACAGCCAATGAACTTCTGGTATCTGTGGCTCAAAACGTTGCATTATATCAAACAGTGAAGGATGATTATATATATATATAGTATGCAGCTTTGTATAATTGGATCCGTGTGTTTATACATTTGTGGAATAAAGTAAAGGCACACTCAAACTACTGGAGTGCTATACCAGTTTCTGCTTGATTACTTCACTACTGGGGAGTCCAGCCAGTCCCTTTAGGAAATTACACCCGCTTGTGGACCCAGGGTATACTGCCTGTCCATCTAATACCATACAACAAAGTCCAGTTCCCCTTTTTTGGGTCTTGTACCTTATTCATGTATTGAGCTTGGTTCTTGGTACTGCATCTATGTAGTAAGCATGGTTCTGGTGCCTTTTATATATAGTAGTATGAATGAGTTTGGCAATGTGTATATGTAGTAAATTGGGTCTGGTTCCATATCTATGCAAAAATCTGTTAGTGGTACTGTATCTATGTAGTAATCTTTGCTCTGGTACTCCATCTATGTAGTAATCTTGGCTCTGGTACTCCATCTATGTAGTAATCTTGGCTCTGGTACTCCTTCTATGTAGTAATCTTTGCTCTGGTACGCCATCTATGTAGTAATCTTGGCTCTGGTACTCCATCTATGTAGTAATCTTTGTTCTGGTACTCCATCTATGTAGTAATCTTGGCTCTGGTACTCCATCTATGTAGTAATCTTTGTTCTGGTACTCCATCTATGTAGTAAGCTTGGTTCTGGAAAGTTACCTATGCAGTAAGCTTATATAGTGTCTGATCAAATAAAACCTTTAGACTGGTAGACTGATAGGTGACCCACACTTTCCATACATCTTACAGTTCATTGTAGCCTAATTCCATCAATGGTTACAACCTATTATTTTCATGATGCCTCTAAATCTCATCACATCAGTAAGTGGAGACAGCAGTTATTATGAGGAGGGTAGGGTAAAGGAGAAAAGCCTATAAATGCATATATTGCTATCTGTTACCATTTAGACAAAGGGAAACACCATTCTTCCTGTTTAGGGTTGGCTTTACGTGTGTGGCTATTTGCAAAACATACATGTTCCAAATTTGCTATTTTCTTGCAAGCTTACAGTTTTCTTTAAGATTTTGCTGCATTTTACTGACACATCTCCCTCACATCTCCCACAGTCTACTGAACAATGAAGAAAGCCACACATATGCATAAATGGCTCTCCCCTACCTATGCTCCCCTGTGTGACCACCATAACCTGGCTTCTATTGTACAATGGGGACCACAGAACTCCATTCCCCAAAAGTATATGCCATGAATGTCCTCCCAATCTCTTTAAATTTAGCGTCAGCTATGTTCTAGCTTGTTGCTTCTATGGGCAGCATTAGATCCCTAATTTTAATATACAAATAAAAGATATGGCCTTGAGATATCATTACGTTACCTCTTCCACTTTTCTCTGTTCTTTTTTCTGCTTTGTCTCTCCAGGGGATAGATGGCAAATTTGCTTTGTCTGTTCTATCAAGCTCAAGACTTTCACTAAGTTTTGAAGAAGGCAAAGCAGCCCCAACTTTAACTTCATCTGTTCCACTTCCTTGCTCCTTGTCCAACCTTTCCCCATGAGGGTCACTCACATCTGTTTTACTCAGTCTTGAAAGTGGGGATGAAGGTGGAGTTGGGCTGGATGGTTTAGGAGCAAGAGATGGTTTCTGGACTACGGGTGACTTGGGAGATATTCTGTCTTTGTTAGGTGATGACAGATGGGGACTTGTGGCTGGGATCACAGGAGAAACTAGTGTACCATAAATGTTTTCAGGTGGATTGTCTGAGGTATCTATCAAGACTTTAACAGTACTATCTTTCTTTAATTTAGTGGGGGACACTGACAGTTCTTTGTTGGGTAAAGTCCTTATTTCTGTTTCATCTCCTCCAGTTAAAGGAGTAGGAATACCTTCAAAGCTGTCACCTGCACTATATCGTTTCTTCCGTTTCTGATCATTCTGAGGATCTGAATGAAATCTCAAGGAATAATGTGTCCTTCTTAGTTTGATTCCAAATGGAGCCATTTTCTCCTCTGTACTTTGTAACAATTTATCTGTTTTTCTCATGCCATTGGCCATTTGCGCATTGAGAGAAGTCTGTCCTTCTAAATGACCACGGCGAGGAGACTGAGGGGGGGTTAGGGACTAAGAAGGATGGAAGATCTTTAGAAAATATACAACCCTCTGCTCCACCTTCAATTGTAACTTGCTTTTTCATTTTATTTGCCACCATGTCTTGGACATTCATTGCCCGTTCTGCAGGCCTTCCCTGAGCTGCGTTGTCAGGTAACACTGTCCCTGGATATTCCTTACTTGATTGTATTACTGAGGTCTCATTACTAAATTCAACAGTTTTCACAGTTTCAGGAAATTTCTGCCATGCTGGTGTTATAGAAAATTTTGCATTAGCTGACATTGTCTTTCGTAAGACGTTATGGGATTCACCTTTACCCTTTCCTGCCCAGTCATCACTAGACACTCGAGGATCACTTTTATTCTTTTCAGTCATGGCAGTATTTTCAGATTTGTTGAATATTTTTGACCTAATGGAAGCCCATTCTGCCATGAAGGACTGATTTTCCAATGTCTCTGATGTGTATTTTGTTTTGCTGCTGATATGTTTAGTATTGCCATTATCTCTTTCATTTTTGGTTTCAGCAATATCTAATTTCCTCTCTTCCGTCAACCCAAGCAATGTCTTACATGCCGTGTCCTTAATCTGATTAAGGTTTACAGCTGTACCGCACAGTTGTGCTCCTGTAACCAAAATTGCAGTGTGGGGAATGCATTGGGAGGATGGAAGAGCATGTGAACTTATATTAGTTTTAGTTTCTTTAGGCTCTGGAGTTTCAGGGCACGTTGGTTGCTCTTTCACCACTGTAACTGGAGATAAGTGAACTTTCTCAAATATAATCTGCTTTTCACCTGATGTGACCTTAAACGTAAATGGTCTTTGCCTTTGGTCAAGTTCCTTCCATCGTAATTCTTCAATACTTTGTCTCTGTTTTAAATCCTCATCATTTTCTTTATTTCCTTCCTCTGTTATTGGCTGTTCAGGCAAATGTTTCTCTATAATACTGTTTTCATGATCTTCAGAGGAATGCCTTGCTTCAACTACATTCATCTTATCCTCCTCAATAATTGGATCTCCTTTCTGTAACAGTTCCTCATGTATCAATTTCTTTTCCTCCACTACTTGAAGAGCTTTATGGTCTTCCACTTCAAGCTTTTTCTGCTCCTCAGCTGTTTTATGAGCCCTTTGTTCCTCCAAGTTACGCCTCTTCTCTTGTTCTACAATAAATGATCTCTGTAGCTCGACTTCATGTTTCTTCTGTTCTTCTTCTTTCTGGGAAGTCCTCTGCAGCTCCATTTCACGTCTTTTCTGTTCTTCTTCTATCTGAAGAGCTGTTTGTTGTTCCATTTCATACTTTCTCTGCTCTAGTGCAATCTGAAGTGCCTTCTGGTGTTCTTGCTCAAGCTTTCTCTGTTCCTCTGCAATCTTAAGTGCTTTCTGTTGCTCCAGTTCACGCTTCCTCTGCTCTTCTGCTAGTTCATTTGCTTTCTGCTGCTCCACCTCATGTTTTCTCTCTTCTTCTGCAATCTGAAGTGCTTTTTGCTGCTCCATTTCTTGCTTTTTCTGCTCTTCTGCCATCTTAAGGATTCTCTTCTCCTCAAGTTTGCGTTTGTTCTGCTCCTCAGCCTCTTGCAGAGCTCTCTTTTCTTCCATTTCACGCTTTTTTTGTTCCTCTGCTACCTGAAGAGCCTTTTGTTTTTCTATTTCTTGTCTTTTTTGCTCCTCAGCTTCCTGCAATGCTTTCTGTTGCTCCATTTGCTGCTGTAACTCTATCTTCTTTTTCTCTTCAGCTTGCTGCAGTGCTTTCTGTTGCTCCAGCTCACGAGCTTTTTGTTCTTCTGCTAATTTGAGATGCCTCTGCTCCTCTAGTTCACGTTGTCTTTGCTCATCCTGCCTTCTGTGTTCTTCTAATTCTTTCAAAATTTGTTCAGCTCGCAGTTTCCGCTCTTCCTCACGTCTACGCTGTTCCTTCATTTCATTTTCTTTCTGTTCTCTTATCTTTTGCCTTTCTAACTCAATGTTCCTAATGATTTCTTGTCTTCTTTGTTCCTCTTCTGTTTTACGCTTATCTACTTCTAACTTCTTTTCTTTGTCCATTTGTCGACTTTCTTCAGATTTAAAAGTGATTGATTCCTCATGTTTTTCTTCCCAATCTTTTTTCCCTTCATATTGTCCTCTGGTCACTTGAGTAAATTCAGGAACTTGTAATCCAAGGGCTTTTCGCTCAAAATAATTAGACAGAATTATATCCTGGTTGGAAATATCCATTGAGTGGTACGTGGTTTTGTTGAGCGATCGATGTACATTCAATCCAGTTTCATGTTCGTTGTCTTCTATGCTGTAACAATCCTGTTAAGAAGATAAAAAGTTTTGAAAGTGATGAATATATGTCTTTTTCAACCGTACTAACTGTAACTATGTAAAGGAAAATGTGTATAAGACTGAGGCCCAGCGTTGTGGAAACAGTTTATTTGGTGCAGATTTTGCTGCGTTTTTTTGAGCCAAAGCCAAGAATGGCTACAAAAGGAATGGGAAATATAAAGAAAGATCTTATACTTCTACATTCTGCTCAATCCACTGCTGGCTTTGGCTCAAAAAACTGCAGCAAAATTAGCAAAAAAAGTTGCATTTTTGCAACGTGGGATCTTAGCTTAAGGCATACATTTTAGGTTGACTGTCAGAAGCCCTAACATAATACTTGAGCAATTCTGGGTATATTAGTGTCAATGGATGAGGGAGACACTGCCAGGCACCCCTGGTGTTGCTTATGATAAGAAAAGATCTAATAGGGCTAATCAGTTTTCCCCTTTGAGTAGATCCTTGTACAAACCAAAACAATAGGATCTATGCGGCTAATAGGATTATGCAACTTAAATATTCACTAGAAACCAAATATTGATTTTTACATACAACTGAATTGTTTTATTAGGATATGGCACTTAACATTTACAAATGGACACAGAGAGGTAAGAAAAATTATATGTAAGGGATAGCCTAGCCTAATGGAAATTATTGTTTAACTCATTATTGTGAACCATTCACTTAAATAACTCTATCATTATATGATTTGATATCAATTAGAGTATTTATTGGTCATCTCTGCTCAATATTTTACATATTAGATTCCATATTATGAGATAGTAGTGTCCAGAATATTGGACACTAAGGACAGACGGTAGGTAAGTACGAAGAGGAAGCAAATAGGAGAGAGTAACAATAACTTAAGATAGGACTACAGGATTTGCTTGTAGTCTGTAACCATGTAGACACATAGGTTTGCATAGAAACGGTTTACCCAAAACAATGAGTTATTTGTTTTCAAGACTAGTTGCAAAGTTGATTCATTTTTTTAGGTGCATTGGAAAAAGTAAGGGCAAACATCCTTTAAAATAAAAAAAAAATTACATCTAAAATCTATTTATCTAGCTACAATTATCAGTGTAAAGTACATGAGAGAATATTACCTGGGACATTCCCCTGTGTTTCTTTGACACTCTCTGATTTTTTGGCTTGACAGAAAGTTTGTGTTTAGCAGCACTATTATCTAAACAAGCAGCAGATCGAGGAACAGCATCCAAGTTTATAGATTCGATTGTTCCAGATGGCCTTTTTGTTCGAGCCGTTTTGACTGGAGTGACCTGTAACATAGAGAGCAGTTGTCAAAAAATCTTATTTCATAGTTATATATCACTCTTTTATTGTCAAGAAAATCTCACAGACATTTGTTACCAAATATATAGATGTCCAATGAGTTTTCTATTTTATTTAAATTTATTTGGCTGTATTCGAAACATACATTTATCATGGCTGAGGTATGATACCAGATTGCTGGTTGGGGCTAATTTACATACCATAGCAGTTGTTTTACCCATCACACCTCTTGTAGGAGAGAAAGGCAAGCTTCACTGATATTACACTATATATAGTACTGTGCAAAAGTTTTTGGCAGGTGAGGAAAAAAGTATGCTTTCAGAAATGGAAATGTTAATAGTTTACTTTTGTCAATTAACAAAATTGATGGATGATGTTGGATGATGTTGAGATCAGGGCTCTGTGGGGACCATATCCTCACTTCTAGGACTCCTCCTCCAAATGGCAAAGGTCACACCAAATATTGCTATAATTTAGATTTCTTTTTTGTTCATTCACTTAATTTTGTTGACAAAAATAAAGTATTAACACTTTATTTTATTTTTTTAAAGCATTCTTACTTTGCAGCATTTTTTTCTACACCTGCTTAAAACATTTGCACAGTACTATAAATATATATATATATATATTTTTTTTTATTTATTGATTTTTTTATTTTATAATATTAATGATGAGAATGACCTTCTCCTCTGTCTTCTGTTCTGGCTGAGGAACATTTCTGGTGCCATGAGAACTTGGTGATCCTAGAATCTGAAAAAAACAAGGAAACAGAAAATGAATAGTTCACATATAACAAATACTAATAGTTTAATATTACAGTCATATACAGTATCTGTAGTCAGGGTCAGCATTAGAACCAGGCAATTCTTAGCAAAGGCCCCACTTAGGCCCTCCTGGGGCTAAGAAAATCTAGATAATACTCTGCTTGTCATAGTGACAGACATGGTGGTCCACTATCATTCTGTTGACCATGAATCTACATACAGACCTGTCTGTTGGCTCTTCAGCAAACCACCTTACTACACTGTATTAGAGTGCTGGTAGGATCAGTGGGATCCAACAACAAAACTCAAATGCTTCTTAACCTCCCTCCTAGGCATCTTGGTAAAAAAAAAACTGCTAAACTCTTTTTGTGTGTTAATATCCTGAAAAACTAATAAAAATTAAAGTTAAAAAACAAAAACAAAACTCAAATGCCTTGAGTAAAAATATATTATTCAACAATGTAAGAAGTTGAAGAGAAGACTTTTCATCAACTCCAACAGTTCTTAGCATCAGTTAATAGCTGCTTCTCCACTGATTCCAGCGCAGTAGGATTTTTTTTCTCTAGACCCCACCATTCCTGAGTAATCAATACAGTTAATTTTGGTATCTGATATGCTAATTAGGCTTCTACTGTAAAGTTGGTGTTGTCAGGGAGGAAGCAGGAAGGGGACGTGATCCAGAGCTTTGCAATATTGTCCAACCAGAGGTAGACAGTGTCAGAACACAGAATCTGGCCCAAGACCACCCAATTTTAGTTGATCATGGGTATGAGACTAGAGGGAACTGTCTGATAGATGCAAAACTGTTGTTTTGCTATTGTCATAATCTGCTATACATGCAGATTGGTATGATAAATGCTGCTCCCACTCATTTTAGCTTACTCCTGTCATTTACTTTTTGCTACTTGCTATTGTTTCCACAATTTAGTCATACCTTACTTAGAAATCCTACATCGCGTTCCCCTAAGCTATCCATGTTGCTGTTCTGTATTTCCTCAACTTCTTCTGTGGTTGCTCCCAAATCTTGCAGCCTCTTTATTGGAACATTAGCTGGCGGTGGTTGTCCAAACCGAATATTCTTTCCCAATTGTTGCTAAAATACATACAAGAATATCCAAATATTTTCATATTATTAAAATATTTAACCTTGATGCTGTAGATTATAGAACAAAATGACATGTTCTGAAAAATTAACAGGTTGACAATTGTCAATGTCTTCTTTTACCTGGAGTGACTTTACTTTTCCCACACTGTGGTCTTGTGATATAGCCTGAGTTTCTTGTTCATCCTCAGCTTGCCCATCCGGAATGAAAATACTGTCATGAGAAAAGGCTCTTGTTCCCATGCTATTGGCAAGAAATCTGGAAAACATACATGAGATATTACCATATGGTGCAAAAGAAAAACAAACCCTCAGACCTTCAGAGTGTGTAGACATACATGTATCTTTCCAGATTTACAATTAATGGCTTTTGTTAATAATAGTAGATATTCTAAAGAACAACAAGGATGATTTATTCTGCCATGTACTCCAATTTTGTGGCATACATGGCATGAAAAAAGTTGCAATTTTTGGTGCACTCTGGCATTTTTGTGTAAAAAGTGTGACGTTTTGCCTTTTGCTCCCCACTTTTATAAAAAGCGGGCAGAATGGTTTGGGAATGGGGATCAATATAGACTAGGGTATGGAGGAATCAGCCTGACAGATTTATTGTTAAGCATTGTTAAGCCAAATTCAAGTATGGAACCTAAAGAGAAACTCCTGGATGAAATCCTAGTTTCATTTTAATGGGGTTGTCCAACTCAGGATAGGTCGTCCATAAGAGATCAATGGAGGTCCAACCCCCAAGACCCCTGCTGTTCAGATGTTTGAAGAGGCCACAACACTTGTACGAGCATTGTGACCTTGTCACTGTTTACATCGCATACCGTCTGTGTTATAGCGGCTTTGCAATGTTAATACATTTTTGTCCCATTCACTTCTATGCAATGTGGCTGTAATAACGGGTGCTGCAGCCCCTTCAAATATCTTATCAGTGGGGTCCTGGGTGTCTGACTCCTGAGGATAGGTCATTAATAAAAAGGGAGTTGGACAATTCCTTTAGAATGCATGTAAAATCTGTATCAAATCTGTACTGTGAGATCAAGGCTTTAATGGGGTTTTTCCATTGAAGTACAGTACAGACCAAAAGTTTGGACACACCTTCTTATTCCAAGAGTTTTCTGTATTTTCATGACTATAAAAATTGTAGATTCACACTGAAGGCATCAAAACTATGAATTAACACATGTGGAATTATATACTTAACAAAAAAGTGTGAAACAACTGAAAATATGTCTTATATTCTAGGTTCTTCAAAGTAGCCACCTTTTGCTTTGATTACTGCTTTGCACACTCTTGGCATTCTCTTGATGAGCTTGAAGAGGTAGTCACCTGAAATGGTCTTCCAACAGTCTTGAAGGAGTTCCCAGAGATGCTTAGCACTTGTTGGCCCTTTTGCCTTCACTCTGCGGTCAAGCTCACCCCAAACCATCTCGATTGGGTTCAGGTCTGGTGACTGTGGAGGCCAGGTCATCTGGCGTAGCACCCCATCACTCTCCTTCTTGGTCAAATAGCCCTTACACAGTCTGGAGGTATGTTTGGGGTCATTGTCCTGTTGAAAAATAAATGATGGTCCAACTAAACGCAAACTGGATGGAATAGCATGCCGCTGCAAGATGCTGTGGTAACCATGCTGGTTCAGTATTCCTTCAATTTTGAATAAATCCCCAACAGTGTCACCAGCAAAGCACCCCCACACCATCACACCTCCTCCTCCTCCATGCTTCACGGTGGGAACCAGGCATGTAGAGTCCATTCGTTCACCTTTTCTGCGTCGCACAAAGACACGGTGGTTGGAACCAAAGATCTCAAATTTGGACTTATCAGACCAAAGCACACATTTCCACAGGTCTAATGTCCATTCCTTGTGTTCTTTAGCCCAAACAAGTCTCTTCTGCTTGTTGCATGTCCTTAGTAATGGTTTCCTAGCAGCTATTTTACCATGAAGGCCTGCTGCACACAGTCTCCTCTTAACAGTTGTTGTAGAGATGTGTCTGCTGCTAGAACTCTGTGTGGCATTGACCTGGTCTCTAATCTGAGCTGTTGTTAACCTGCGATTTCTGAGGCTGGTGACTCGGATGAACTTATCCTCCGCAGCAGAGGTGACTCTTGGTCTTCCTTTCCTGGGGCGGTCTTTATGTGAGCCAGCTTCTTTGTAGCGCTTGATGGTTTTGGCCACTGCACTTGGGGACACTTTCAAAGTTTTCCCAATTTTTCGGACTGACTGATCTTCATTTCTTAAAGTAATGATGGCCACTCGTTTTTCTTTACTTAGCTGCTTTTTTCTTGCCATAATACAAATTCTAACACTCCATTCAGTAGGACTATCAGCTGTGTATCCACCTGACTTCTGAACAACACAACTGATGGTCCCAACCCCATTTATAAGGCAAGAAATCCCACTTATTAAACCTGACAGGGCACACCTGTGAAGTGAAAACCATTTCAGGTGACTACCTCTTGAAGCTTATCAAGAGAGTGCCAAGAGTGTGCAAAGCAGTAATCAAAGCAAAAGGTGGCTACTTTGAAGAACCTAGAATATAACACATATTTTCAGTTGTTTCACACTTTTTTGTTAAGTATATAATTCCACATGTGTTAATTCATAGTTTTGATGCCTTCAGTGTGAATCTCCAATTTTTGTAGTCATGAAAATACAGAAAACTCTTGGAATGAGAAGGTGTGTCCAAACTTTTGGTCTGTACTATATATGATGGCATATTACAATGATATGCCATCACTTACTGCTGGATAGAGATGTGACTGGGACTGCACAGTATACAGAGCCAAGAGCAGACTGCCCTTTACTAGACTTTGATCACTGAGATGCGATGATCAGGAACAGTCATTACATAGTGTATAGAGCTGTATGGTCTGCTTGAGCAATACATCAGGTTTTGTGTCCACTGATTTTAGGGGGTTGCAAGAGATTAGAAAAGTAAAGCAGCCTATCCACGACCAGTGTCCAGTAGGTCAACTCATTTACTACAACAAGACTGAAGTGCAATATCAAGAACAACCCATGAACAAGATTGTTCTGTTTCTAGAAGAAAGCTGCCTATGTTTAAACCTAATAGATATGATCTGTCTGTGTAGCATGTAAATAAGCACATTTACATATACCTGCTAAACAGTGACCATACACATTAGATTTTGGCCGGACTGGCTAGCCAGCTAATGTATATGAAATGCTTACCCAATGTTCTTTATGCATATGTTGTAGAGACATCAACCCGGGAGTGCCCTTGACAGGATGATTCATGAATGGCAAGTCACGGCAAAAGTGGGAGTAGGCTTTTAAGGGACATATCCGTTGCAAAAGGCCACTGTTACATATATCCAGACTCCATATTGTAAGCTTAGAAAATATATTTTAAGTATACAATGTACTGGCATATAGAGATATTGCTATATACCAATACATTAGGTAGGGACAGTACAATACTATTGCAGCCTGATGTAAGCAAAAAAAAAAATTTTGATAGTACAATTTACAGCCTGCTATAGATTAACAAAAGCTAGAAAGTCACACATTTCTGCTAGAAGTTACAATCCTACCAAACCTTTAGTTCTCTGGGGCTCTTAATACCAATAAATGATTCCTTTTTTTTTTTTAATCACATTTAGAAAGTCATTGCTGCCTCAATGATAGACCCTTGTATAGCCTTTGTACCAGTGTCTTAGGAGCCTTAAAGGGGTTGTCCTAATCTGAATATTGATTGTGACCTATGAAATTGGTGGGGGTTTGACACCTAGCACCCCCACCAATCAGTTGTTCTCAGCACAGAGTACATGAACCAGAAGCAGAAACTCTGTGCATTGCGCAGTGGCCATGCCATGCTATTGCAATTCAGTGCGCATTCAAGTGAATGGAAGCTGAGCTGCTATAACACAGCACAAACATTACACAGTGTTTGGAGATGTCTGCTTTGTCTCTGTACAGCTGATCGTTGGGGGTGCTGGGTGCTGGACACCCACTGATCTGATATTAATGACCTAACCATTAATATCAAACTTGGACAACCCCTTAAAACTACTTCCCGCTGACTGTATGATTGTTCTACTATTTATATATATCTAGAGAATGTCTTTCTCCTGCTTATCTGTCACCCAATTGATTTCCTATTTCTGTCTGCCTATTTGTTACTCTGCAGCCAAATACATATTGTTATTCCTTGCAGGGTTCTATTATCTATTATTAGGAGCCTATAAACTTCCGGTAATTCTGATTTCTTTAACACAGAGACTTATATGGGCTAACTCTACAGGCTATTACCGGCAGCTACTACAGCAATAGTTTTTCAACATCTCTGAGCCAAGAGAACACAATGTATAAAAATACTCAGGCAATACAATGCACCACTTCCTGCAAAGCACCTGTGTAGTAAGGAGCAATTAAGATTTGGCAGGTATGTATTATGTCTTCTTATAAGATCTTCTGAATACAGCCTTTCTTTTACCTAGAAATGTATTCAGCAATATTGTTCAGTGCATATACAGAATTGGAAAAGGCATAGAATAGCAAAGAATCTGTCATAATACCAGGTAATGGGGAGATATCCCTGGAATAATGACATGGGTTTACAAAGCTGCATAATGCTAAATTACTTCTTTTCTAGGTAAAATATGTAAGGCACATATCACTCACATATAAATAGTAACAGTCGTGACCAGAAACCTCAGGTAGACATGAATAAGAATTGAGACTAGTTGCTTAGTTATTATTGCTGCAGGTCTGTGAATGTAAAAGTGCCCATATACCTTCAATACCTGGTGGCCGTGCAATGGCTATTCCTCCCGATCCCTCATATACATGCATATATGGTTTAGCCAAGACTGTATGTGTTGTCACCAGGGAGAGGGGAGTAAGCCTCTGTGAGACACCTCTGGAGATGGCTTATGTCCAGGGAGAGCCAGAGTATTTTAACATACCCAATCCTTCTTTCCCACACCATCATCTGTCATGAGAGTTCGGAGGCCCCAACACACTACAGATCAGGGGTCTCAAACATGTGGCTCGGTGACCACATATGTCCCCTGAAACTGTAATCTGCGGCCCACAGCCTTCTCTTCGGTTTGGATCTTCAGAACTGGAGAGAAAAGAACTCACAACCTGGTTCTAAAGATTTCTGAGGCCGCAAATCTGCCGCAGCTTCAATGTAGATACTTATCTCTCTGCTCCCCGGCACCTCCCGCTTTCTTCCCCTGCTTCGAGCACACTGCTGTGAGGGCAGGGGAAGAGAGCTCCCCCGGGAGAAGGTAGAAAGGTAAGTACTGGCTGGGGGCTACTAGTGGGAGACAATGAACTGTGTGGAGCCACTGCTGGTGGGGACATTAAACTATATGGGGCCATCTACAAATCTTTCCCTGTATATTCAATAATAATTCATCCAGCAAATAAATATGATCACAAATTATTATTGGATATACTGGAAAAGTTTTGTAGGTTATATATGACTTTTCTCTGTGCAAGCGGGCCATATGTTTTCCTAATGTCAGGTTTTTATTACCAAGCATCCACATTTACAAATAGTGTTTCTTTTATGAAGTTCAGATGGAATACAATAAAGGAACAAATGCTTCTCGGCATGAAAAACGTCAGGTACAAGCAAAGAATGAAAGAACAAAATATAATTAGTCTTGAAAAGAGACATCTAAGGGGGGACATAATACATCTGAACATGATAAATAAGTGAATTATTAATGTATTAATGGGCTGTATAAAATATATGGTAGTAAGCTGTTCCATAGAAAATCTAAAGACAAGGGAGAAAAAAGGTTCAGTCTCCTGAGATGACAAGGCTTCTTCTATAGAGTTGTCAATCTGTGGAATCATCTACTTCAGGAGATAGTATCAGCAGAAAGAGCTGAAGACTTCAAGATGATTTCTAGATGTACATATATAAAAGTCTTGTGTGGATGATCATCAAGTCTGATCACTATTTTGGATTAAGAATTAATTTTTTTTCCCTTTTAGGGCAAATTCTAATCAAACCTTAGGGCTTATTCACATGACAGGGAAAAACGGTAATGTGACAGCTATTTTTGCAACGTCCATTACACAGCCATTTTGAGAACAAATTGAATTTAATGTGTCTATCCAAGTGGCCATATTTTTGATGGCTGTGATATTTTTTCTATAATGGCCATGTGATAGTCGTTTCAAAAACTGCTGTCATTCACGGCCATGTGACTAAGGCCTGACTTGGATGGACAGACACGACCATTTTTCACATACATTGGCCCGTGAAAAATAGCACAACCATGTGAATAAGCCTTAGGCCTTTTTCACGCAACAATGCCGTTTTTCACAGATCTAATGGTCATTTTGCTTTCGTCCCGTTCCATTTTTCAGTTTTTGATGGTCTTTTTGGACCCAACCCACTCCGTTTTTTTTTTAATGTAATTTTTATTACATTTTCAATATTAAGAACCAAAAAAAAAAGTACAAAGTATTACATGATAAACAGTAAATGGGAATCCAAAGGAAGAAATAAGAGACACACACGGGAAAAAAGGGTGGGGGGAGAGGGTAGGGGAGTCAGAGATCTTGCAGCGTACAGTAGCCATCCCATGGGGAACACTCTAATCCGTTTTTAATGGACGGACATTAAATCCGTTTAAAACAAATCCGTTGATTTTTATTGGGTACGTGTGTCCATGAAAACGCATAAAAATAGAGAATGTCAGTTTTTCTGACAGCTGTGAAAAATGATCATTTAAAAAAATCTATGTGTTCTCAAAACGGCCGTGTTACGGCCTTTACAAAAACAGATGTCACACGGCCATTTTTCAGTGTCGTGTGAATAAGGCCTTAGGGTATGTTCATACAGCAGATTTTTTTATCAGATTAATCTGCCATGGAATCAGGGGCAAAAATCCATGGATGGTCCTCTGATTTCTGCCATGGATTTGCAGCTTGATCCATTCACAGTAACCCACCACAGTTTGGGATTCAATAAGTAACATAGCATTTATTGTTGCGTATTTAAAAAAATTCCCACCATATCAACTACAATGTGGATTCCCTTTGAAATCAATAGGAATGCAAATTCCACATTAAATCTATGTGAATATCCAATATGTGAACATACCTTAATGGGTTATCAATAAGGGAGACAAAATCTATGATCTATTGCTTATCCAGTTGGACCATGATATTATATTTTTTGTTCCTTTGGATTGTGAACTCCTTTTAGACTCGAGTTAATAAAACTTTTTTTGTGCTAATATGTTATGTTTTTTATAATTTTTGTCAGAATACTTCAAGTTACAAGCGTCCAACAGGAATACATTAACCTATAGATGATATATTCACCCAATATAATCCCTTTCTCTCTCTTTTATTCCACTCATCCACTAAACGCTTGATTAAATATAATTCGTTTTTGGCATGAATCATAATTTTTCCCATTTTTCTTCTTCTAAGCCATTCATTTCATATATATTATGCATACTCAAGAGGATCATTATAGTCTTTATGAGGATATTGATGGATTGTTGATGGACTTTGTGCCCCCTTCTCTAAGTGTTATGTGAATTAGGTGCACCTCTTACCCTCTATGCACCAAAAAGGCAAAGCTAAACCAGCAAGGAGATGACAACGATGTGAACTATAATCGATGCAAGTTTCTGGTGTACATCATAGTGAATTTGTCAGGCCATGGGAAGTCGTGCCCATCCCATTAAGCTCCAGCCCCACCATGGCCACTTTTCAAAAAAGTGATGACAGAGGGAGATCAATTCCCCTTATTTTCTAGATTTCTATGAAAAATTGATACAATATGGATGTATCTATAAGCAATGCCACTGTCCAATGTAGCATGTGTTAAATGCCAACTTTGCTGTGTTCTTTGCAATGGATGTGTATTTATTTTTTTAGCTTACTTATATAGCACAAACATATTCTGCAGCGCTTTTACTGACATATAGGGCTCACAATCTACATTCCCTATCAGTATCAGTATGTCTTTGGAGTGTGGGAGGAAAGCAGCATACCTCAAGGAAACCCACGCAAACACGGGGAGAACATACAAACTCCTTGCAGATATTGTCAGATTTGAGCCTAGGACTCCAGCTCATTATAAATCCTCACAATACAGACTAAATTGCAAACTTAAGCTGTAAAGTCAGTTCAGATTTTTTCTGCAGTATATGGGGTTATGTAAACTACATATTCACTAGCATCATAATATACCTTGTTGCAGATTATTAGTTAATACTTGTACATGCTAGAAACCTATTAAACATTGCAGAGCTAATAAGAACTCTCCATCGAGGAGTGAAGGAAAATGTTTTTCCTGGTCAGGAGATCAGTAAATAAATGGCTTCAGGTGGTTTCTCTAATACCAGGTATTATACCCACTTAAAAACTGGGAAATGGCATATCTGTCAATGTTCTTTATAATAAAATAAAAGGGTTTCCAGGCTAAAAATATTGATCCTCAAGATAAGTCACTAATATCACATCTGTGGGGGGGGGGGGGTCTAACACCTGGCACCTGAATCAATCAGCAGTTCTCAGCTGCTGATACACAGAGAATGGAGCAGGAAGCAGACAGCGCTGTTCTGTGTAGTGGTGGAACTGAGTTACTGAAGCTTAGGTTCTATTCAAGTGAATGGGAGTTTATCTGCAGTAACCTTGTCTGGCCACTACAGAGAGAACAGCACTGTTTGCTGTCTGCACCATTCTTTGTATATCAGCTGGGCAGAAACAGCATAGAACAGCTAATCAATGTTAGTGTTGGGTATTGGGGCACTACTAGCCTTGAAAACCACTTTAATGCAGTGTATATAATACTGATTTGTGCTCAGTTTCTTACTCCCCCATTAATAGAGAGTATTCATCAGGGGACTAGTTCATTCCTCAGTGGAAGGACATGCTTCATACCTCAGAAAGGGGGACATGCTCACAATTGAGCCTTAGGTTGTCACCCAGAAAGGTAGCTCTACCCCTTGTGCAGGGCAGCTCCTGCTCGCAGCAATGTCAATGTCCCCTGATGAATACTCTCTATTAATGGGGGAGTAAGAAATGCGTCTGATTGGGATCTTTGAATAGACGTATCTTACCAGGGATAATCACAGGGTTAGATTGGGACTGATGATAGGGTTTGATAGGGATGTATCCCTTACCCCTTGAACCTGAGATGTTTGTGATGATGCATTATGGTTCCCAGCTCTGTTTTGTCCCGCCCTGGTAAGATGGTTCTTTTTATATTTGAGCACTGGTTTTGAGCACGAGAGCACCTTACTATTGGTGTTTATACATAATTACTATTTTAAGCAACATTATTAAATGTTAAGTTTTATATATTATTTGATCCTGTGCTACTCTTTGAGTAAAGATCAGATATGGCTGTGTCCACATAAGTTAAAAGATAAAAAAAATAGACTAGCTGCATTTTTCCACCTATCCCTATTTCCCCTAATTTCAGCAGCATTTTCTTTCTGGCTATATACAGTGCATTGGTTTATTATATGTAATGCACGTTACAGTCTGGTATCGGTGACAACAGGGTGGAGAACTTCCTGCAATATCTCCAGAATGTACTCACAGATATACACAGAGGGTGTGTGACATAACTACAGTGCCGCAGTGCTTGCCAGCTACGGGCAGGTACAGCTCACATATGATTCATTTATTTGGATTTTCTCAGCCTATTATATTCCTATTTCTAGCTGTGTATTCTTATATACTAAATCCCTGTAAATAATAAACAGCAACATGTGGCAATTACAGAAATGAAATCCATGAGCAAATGGACCCCTACTCCAATTTGGAGCATTATTCAGCCTTATATACTAGGGTCAATTATTTCTTCATATATTACTATTGTATAGCATTGGGACATGAATTCCCACTCCCAAACTCCCTTTATTCCATAGTTGAATGCTACCAATGAATGAACAGATCTTAATCCTTTATATTATATTAATATAAAAGAAAGAATTAACATTCATCACATTAACACTTTATAGATGATACATGTCACACTGAGTGCAGTCAGACTTCTGGGATCCCCAGCTGTAATTCCCATGTATCAACTGCTTCCATGACTCCCATAGAGTATGCAGAGGTAGTGTACATCTTGACTGGCATTCCATTAAAGCAATTTTCCATCACCTAAAGTATTTTTTATACTGATGACCTGTCCACAGGATAGGTATAGGTCATTGGTATCTTATTTGTGGTGGTTTGACACCCGGACCCCACACAGATCTGCTGATCTGGCACCAGATGCTATAGCAGTGGACAGGGAGGCGAAGCAGCTCTCATGCTATGGAAATAATAGGACCAGAGCTCTGTCCACTCTATAGCGGAGGCACCAGAGTACTCCTATTCTGGAATACAAGCAGAGTTGTTTCCACTGCTATAGCATCTAGCAACCAGAGGCAGCTGGATCAGCAAATCTGTACAGGGTCTGTTGCCGGACCCCACAGATCAGATACTGGTGACCTATCCTGTAGAGTTTACTAATGACCTATTCTGTTAAATTTTAACATGCCAATCCTTTAGCACAGGTTAGATAAGCCACCAGATCCCATGATGCTATACTGAATGCGATTTTCATGTACCACTCATTCCCTTCAGCTGGAAAAAGGCAGAAGTTTGCTGCAAGTATGCATGCTCAATACGTTAATGAGGAGACTCCATTAACGCAGCTGCTCCAAGTATGCATGTTCAATAAGTTAATGGGGTTGCATTATTGTTGCATCTTGTCTGGAGAGACTGCTATGGCCTCATATTGTACTCTAGTTTTATACTGGACCGTTCTTCAGTGGATCTTCAGTCTTCTGCTGGGGACCAATTTATGGATGTTGACATGTAAGACTATGCTACAGTAGAATCAACAGGGCAAAAATTAAACTGGGCATTGGATATGAACAATTCACAGATTTGAGGGATAGTGTCGTCCCCAGCACAGTGAAGTCCTATTACCCCAATACTATAGTCACCAGGTTTTTTTAGTGCACCAGATTTTCAGATTTCTGAAATAAATGCCCTTTAGGATGACTGTGAGAAGCGTCCACAAGGTGTTTGCACTGGCCAGGAGCCGCTTTACTTTAGAAAAGGTTAAAATGTAATGATATTGGAGACTGCGCTGCTCAGGAAAAGAGCGACATCATGAATTATCTACTGTCAGTCTTGGTTGCCTGCCAAGCAATCTCTGTTAAAAAGCTAAACTAATACGGGGTAATTACTCAAGTAATGATAAAAGATTGATTTGTTCTGAAAATCAGGAATATGTAATTACACTTATGCTGCAGCCTTGTTACTATGACAATCTACAAGACCGTCCTAATTAGCAATATGCACCACGGTGGGGTCTAATGAGGAATGTGGATCCCGTATTGGTGATGGGTCTTGTGGTTCTTCACAACAGTCATCCTACTGCAGTATAATAACAGGCTATGCAGGTTCATCTGGTAAAACACAATTTATAGCCAACAGAATAAACACCATCTCCATAATATATTGTGGTGAATGGAATGACTGCTGATAACCATAAAAGTGACTACATAAAAACAGAAGGGCAGATTAATAAACTGGATCCTAAACATGGCACAGTTCTACCTTCTTCTCAATTTTCAGCACTGATATATTGACCCCTTTCCACTGCTGCCATTTTTCGATTCTAATTTTTTTAATTCCCCTCCTTCCAAAAGCCACTACATTTTTTTTATTTTTCCATTCAAGGGCTTATATTTTGAGAGACAGATTGTACTTCGTAATGGTACCATTTAATATTCCGTGCAATGTACTGGGAATGCGCTTGAAGTTGTAGAACTTGGGAGTTAATCTAATTGTCTGGGGTAGAGCATTCCAGAGAAGTGGTGCAACTCATGAGAAGTCTTGGATACGGGAGTGGGAGGTTCCGATAAACACTTGACATCCACCATAATAGTACGGCGGATGCCGTGAAAGGGTTAAAGAGGATCCGCCACCTCTCCTGACATGTCCATTTTAGTAAACACTTGCATTCTCCATGATATTACAATTCTGAACAATAATTTCTTAAAAGCAGAATGTAACACCCTTTTGACAGTTTAATTGTAGGTTTAGATTTTAGAGTTATTAAAAAAAATGCACCATATTTATTATTTCGGGGAGTCATGTAAGTATTTACTGAAATCTGTCATCCCATACTGCACCCATGTGTTTTCATGCAAAGGCTTTGTGACACAGATGCATGTGGTCATATTTTAGGAAAGAAGCACCATACTCCAGTACACATGAGCACAGCTCCACTATTTGCACAATGCCTTAGGCTGCTATCCAAACAGCTAATGATAACATCCTAATCCCCTATACAAGACCATCATGTGGCCATTCCTACTACAGAAGCCAAAAAAAATAATTAACCTAATATATATTCACAGTGAATTAATTTGCTGTATTTCCTTGGACTTGAATAAGAAGTTATCACCAAGACAGAGATCCTTGCCCTTGTGTACTAGTCCTGAAATCTTCCTGTGACTGTGTCAGTAATATAAAAAAAAAATTGGCCAATTGGAAGGAATAGAGAACCACCCATGTTACCGTGTATAGTCACCAAAATGGCCGATTACATTGTAGTTCCAGTTGGACAATAGGAACATTTATAAGCACATATAATGTATTTATGTAGGTGAAGATTTGCTTCAGTGTAGTGTTTATAATGATGTTTGCTTATTATAGGGATGCTCAAAATATACCAGGGGTTGTCTGACCCCCACCCTGACTATATGCCCTGTTTGGGTATATGGATTTCAAAGAGGGGTCCTCTGCTCAGAACCCAAATTATAGGTGCCACAATGGAGAGCAGCTCTGTAAGAGCCATTCATTTGACCGACTAGATAAACTATGAGTTGCAGCTTCTGCAAGTCATTGCCAGATAATAGAGAACCCGGTTTCTTTTTCATGAGACAGCGCTGGTCATATTAATTCTTCAATATATTTCTGTATCATTGGCTGATTCTATAATTTTATAGTGGTTAAGGAATTAGATTATATAACCCTGACAGCCTCCAATATGTCAAACTAAAGGAGTTATTTATTCTTGTTTACATGGCCATTAGATCTGCAGGGGCCAGGATGAGACAGTGGGAACAGCTGGAATCTAGGTTGCTTAGGATGCATACTTTGCAGGTGAATATATCTGCATAATAATACACATAATTATATAAGCAGCCAAGAACTTCATTATCCCAGAGGCTACTAAATTCTATTACGCTTAGTCCTCAAAATATTATATGAATTGCTTATGCCGGTGGAAGAACATATTCATATTCCACACACATAGCAAATGTGACTGCCGAACACAAGGCATGGTAATCTCTGTGCTTGAAACGATAGATGACACCACTTATTCCAGTCTATGATGTTCAGGGTAGAAGTAACAGCTAGTCCTGGAGCTATACAGCCTGGCAAACAGTCCTATAGCCTAATAATACCTGAAATGTGAGACACCACTTAGGAAGACATCTGTTGCATAGTGTCAAGAAATGTTGGGTCAATAGGGAACTGATGTGTGTGAGGTCTATCAATTGGAAAGATGTCCTAAGACCTAGTGAAGTCAGTGGATCTTCTATGTCCACCCACTGCTTATGCAAATCATTACTGAACTAATCCACTACACAAGATATCTGCATAGTGATAAAGGGAAGGGTCAGCGAGGAATACCCTCCCTTCACTTTAGGGCAATGTACCCAAAACACATCTATTGATGCTCTAGTTAGTCTTTTGAACAAGCATCGGAAAGGAGGGCTGGAACATGTGGAAGACATACAAAAAGCACGACAGTAAATCCATCTCCATCGTATTCATGCAGCCATATCTGGACAGCTGTGACTTGTAAATGTCCTGAATCATAGGCTGCAGTAGAAGTAGATCATTTAATGTGTAGGGATCAGATAAAATAATTCTGTTCAGATAAATGCCATAAGTATTTTCTTGCTTTGGACTGTCATTTAAACTAGCATTTCTTTTACAGATGTCTTACCTCCTCCTGTTGGGTTAGTGACATACAATAACAGGTCATCATTATATAACCCCAGGTTGTGGAGTCTCCATCTTATCTGCACCCCTGAGTTATGTCAGCTTCGAGTAAAGTGACAATGGAAATGCTTGACAGCCACCTCATTTTGGTTAAGGAGGAACAGGAAGCCCCAGAGGAGGGATAGGTGATAAATATCAATTGTGGGATTCCTCCTTGAATGGGGTATTCCATCAATTTACATACAATAGGATAAACCATAACTATTGAAGTATTGGCATACAAGGGGTCCCATGAACCCTTTTTATAGCAAACATCCCAATGCTTAGCTGCTAAGCCTTAATTCCCATAGACTTTAATGGAGAGAGATGCCAAATCTTTTCTATTTCTGATCCGCACAACAAGAGTCAGAAGATCCCTATTCTCCTGATAGGTGGAGTTCCCAGGGAAGGATATCCTAAGCATACTGTAAGTGTTGTTATATAATTATTTTTTAAAACAGCTATAAATAAATTTACTTGTTAAATGTAAGTCACTACATAAGTATATGTCAGAATAAGAGTGACAATGTTACCGCCACTAATACAGCCAGTGAGCGGCCTACTATTATACCAAAGCTCAGCAGGCCAGTGTAAAGAGATCTGGGTTTACCATTAACAACAAATTGCAGTTTAGACATTGGTTTATTGACTAGTCTAGTTGAGAAAATGAAAGTGTTTAACTTCTTAATGCCATGGACACTTTTGGCCTTTATGGTACAGTGATTTGTTTGTCCCCACAGTCTGACAGCTATACAATTGCTTGATTTTTACAGAGAAAATTGTACTTTTAATGGCTCTAGTTTGGGTACTTATGTTATACATTTTATTGGTAGGGAATTTTGCAATTTTTTGGGTTTTGATTTCACTGCGTTCATTGCGCCGGACAATAAAGAAGCTTACCAGTGCACTGCTTGTATTATTAATATATTCACAGGTCCCCCAGAGTTTACCTTTGCAGAGTACATTGGGTTGCCAGAACTGTGTGAACTCTACATCCCCTACAGCTGCTCTAGCTCTGTCTGATGTCACCGACTCCTCTCTACTCCAGCTACAGGTTCATTGAGTAGAGTGGAGTTGGTCATGTGACCGAGAGTTGGAGTGTCAGCAGGGGAACCAGAGGAATGAAAGTTCCAGCCTCCCCAGCTTCTCTATGTAAAGATAAACTTCAGGGGACCAGCTTATATATTAGTAATAAAGCTTGACCAGTGCAGTGAACGTACTGGTAACCTTTATTATTCCACAGATAATCACTTTAACTTTATACTGCCGCTCAGTACAATTTTAGGGTAAATTTTTGAGGTACAGTACATAGAGTAGCATGAAAAAATGTATAGTTCATGTTATTTCAGACATAGCAATAGAAAAGCAAGGAAAATTGAAAAGCAATAGTTTGGCACAGCCACAATACAATGAATGGAGCCATTTGCTTCCAGCTCCATACACTATGCTAGTTCCGTTGCTGGAGGGTGCTGAGTACAGCTGACTGGTGGAGGTGCCAAGTGTCAGACCCCACAGATCTGATATCGATGAACAATCCTAAGGATAAGTTATCACTATCATGATGCTAGAAACCCCTTCTTACCAATAAGAACCCCTTTAAAATATTTTCCTATATTGTGCAACCCAACTATCATAGATCAGCCACTTTATATCAAGCTCAAGCATATATTAATTTCCAGTTTCTGCACTGAATTTTTCTCTCTGGTATCCATTTTCTGGTTTAAAGTTATTTTGCTGACATATCGGCCAAATAATAACGTAATATACGATGGATTTGGTCCGTATTTCCAAATACAATGAAAAGGTGCAGACAGGTGCTTTACTGCTGTGACTCAAATGGAAATGCTGCAAGCACAAAATTGCAGAATCACACTGTCAGCACTATACACTATATACTGTAGGGATACAGTTAGCAAACCGTAAATGGCTTTACAATGCAGTACTGCAATATGAGAGTCACATTTTGATCCACACACCCAGTGAGCATAGTTGCTTTTGATCAGTGATAAATACAGCTGTTCCTACCATGTTCTCTATTATGTAGGTCATGGGCTAGGAGAAGCAGGCACGTTTACATGTACGTATGGACACAGTGTAAGTACAGGGACTACAGTAATCGAATGACTTCCCCATGTATGGTAGATGAGCAGACACTATCTGATCAGGACGTGTCCTAAGAGCCTCATATTATTACATAATGCAATCTGCTCTAAGGCATTGAAATGTTTTAGAAATTTGGCTTAATGTATATAATGTATATGTGTATATACCAAGATGCCGCCAGTATGCTTCAGCATTAGGATTATGTATATTTATATAGTTTGGCTCTGTTTATACATAGTGGGGTCTGTGGGGTGTATAGGATGGAGGCTTTGATGAAAGCCATTAATGCAAATGTGAACAGAACCTAAGACATGCAGTACACTGGTTGACCTTGCATCTACGTCTTTTTCAGTCACTATCACTAAACCTATGTATAGCAGGCTTCTATAATGAAAGTAAAAGAAGTACACTACAGATATTAAATATTATAGATTATTGGATAGTCATATAATAGGGTACATAAATTAATAAGGATTGAAAATTGTCAAAGAGAGCCCAAAAAAAAAAATGTTAAAGGGTTGTTCCACAATCACAACTTCTCGCCTATCCAGAAAAGTGTCTGATCTGCAGGGTTTCCACTGCTGGGGTCCCTCCTGTGCCCACCAATTGAATGGAAGTATGGTCTTGCATATGTGCTGCTACTTCATTCAAAGTCTATGGGTCTGACAAAGGTAGCGGAGTACAGCACGGCTATCTCTGTCAGTCCCATAGAGAATAAATGCAGTTCCAGCTCTTTTGGGTTTCCTCCGGGTACTCCGGTTTCCTCCCACACTCCAAAGACATACTGATAGGGAAATGTAGATTGTGAGCCCTATATGGGACAGTGACTGTCAATGTCTGTAAAGCGCTGTGGTATATGATGGCGCTATATAAGTAAGCATAATAAATAAATAAATACATTTTGGGCAGTCATTTCTATATCAAATGGGGAACATGTGACTCCCATTCTCATTATCAGTGGGGGTCCCAGTGGTCAGCCAAGCAGAGCCCTCACTCCTATTGTTTGATACATGAATTAAAGTGCTGTAGAATATGTTTGTGCTATATAAATACAATTATTATTATTTAGTATCCTAAATGTTGTAATTAATACAAAACAGGCTACTATACGAAGACTTTCTAAATTGACTATCTCTACCCAGTCTTATAGTCCTGAGAAATGTCACATTATATTGCAATTCAGTGCTGGAAACATATTCAGTGGATTATCAAATTTTTTGAATTATCAGATTCTGGATTAAAGGAATTTCCAATACAGTAAAAGAAGGCAACATTACCTCTCCATCCTGTAATCTTCTGTCCCATGGTGGCAAACCCACAGACTGACATTTAACAGCTTTGGTCTTTATTGTAGGGTCTCCATCATCGGCCATATGACCTGCAGTGCCCGTCAGTCAGTATGACCATATACAATGTTATATCCAGTCATCAGACATCTCAGTATGAGTGCTGCTGCTGCTGCCTCTATTGTACCTGTCACACAGACCTGTCTTACTGGTCCGTCATGAGTCACAGTTTTGTGAATTATGTCTATTTCGTCAGCTCATATTCCATAATTCATCAAACCAAAATCATCACTATGCAATAGGCCATTGTCAATAAAAGACTAAGCTGCTGCTAACCTTAGGACATCACATGCTTCTTCATCAGAAGACAACGCTGAGGCTGGGTGACTGCACACGCTGCCAATAGACCGGCTTGCCTTTAACTTGCCTTCTTGAAAATGAAGCGAGGAAGTTTTCTTTTTCTTCTTACCAAAAAGTTTCCTTAGAGGTTGAAACTTCCCAGTCCTCTTCTTCTCTGCAGACAGAAAATACACAATGTTATCAGAGTTGCCAGCACTAAGGCACGGCCGCACAGTTACCAAGAATAAGAAAGGACAAAGTCAAAGTGCAATAAGCAGGACTAAGAGCAAACAAGGGCTCGGAGTGAATGTCTTGCATTGCCACTGAAGCAGAACTGAGATTATAAAGTCATGCGTTAATAAATACAGATTTCCAAATCACAACACGGTCCCTCCCTGGCTGCTCAGTGAATATATGTGATCGCACTCCACTGCACACAGTGATCTGCGGCAGGGTGACAACAATTCCATGACATAGGAGGTGAGAAGATGCCCAGAAACATCTGCTGACCGTCTATGGACATCAGAGGACCAAAAATCCATTAGATTTTGGGGACAAGAAGATTGACCCTGTTGAGTTTCCTTGGAAAATTCTCTATTCTTTTCTCCACAGTGGGAATGATAACTGTTGTCTGAACATCTGGATCGCACTTACTGAACAGCCTGAAACAGAGCAAAATTGGAGCAAACTTTCCTTAAAAAAAGTCAAAGTTTTTCATTATTTTGACAATCTCAACCCCACAATCAAAAATTAGAAGAACGTTGCAGTCACCCAGATTTTACAGGTTAGAGACACAAAGTACTGTTTGCTTTAACATAGTGGTCCTCAATGCTGTACCTACCATGGAGAAGGGTAGTGAATTGATATGGGGCCTGTGGAGGGAGGAGGCCTGCAGGCCACTCTCACAACACTTTGATATCTTTAGATATCTGGCATTCCAAGTATGACAAATCCTTCCTTCCTGCACTATTTCCTGAGATTTATGATACAGTTTGTGAGACATGACCCCCTATTCTGTCAGGAGATCATTAACCCTTTAATGATAAAGTAGCCATAGGTCAGTTTATAGTCAAATAAGTGAGGCTGTAGCTGAAAGGGTTACGCTATTTGGCCTTTCAGCTGGACTAGTGAACTATGTATACAGAGGTAAAAACACCATTGTTGTAATTGTTGGTGAGTTTTTTTTTAATTTTTTTATTCTTTCAACACATTTTCCTAAAAATATAATTAGAAAAGACATAACTTCTGCAACCACTGTCCTTCTTTTGCTATGGGGTCCCATGATTTCTATGCATGCTCCTGGTTCCTGTTGTCATCTTAGATTTGATGTCTATTTTCACAGAATGAGACCAAAGGAACAAATTTCTTTTAATGTCCTTGTGGGAGTCTGTCATTAGGTTTATGCTGCTCCTGTGGATAGGTCATCAGTATGAAACTTTAATTTGGGCCAGAAAAGCCCTTTAGGCCGAAGCCCCACGTGGCAGAAAGGACACAGAAAAAAAAAACACTGCGTTTTACAATCACTGTATAGAGGATGGGATTCTAGCGAATCCCTTCCCCACAGCGTGGGAAAATACGTGCTGCGGACACGCTGCGATTTCCAAAACCTCTGTGGACTTTCTATGAAAAGCGCTGCTGGAAAAACTGCGATGCATTGCCACCATGGTTTTTCCCGCATCAATTTTTGAAGCTACATGCGGCCATAGTCTTAAAGCATTCTGAGATAATAGAGGGAAATGCTTGGGACCGCCATCAGGTAGATGGATCTGAGTATAGCTCAGATGAGCATTTCCATTTGAAGGACCCAACATATCCATGCACTACAAGGATGGACCATAGAAATGAACAAAGCTATTTCAGTACTCAGTCAAATGCTAATTCTTTGCTAACCCATAGTACCATAAATTCCTCTTTTTCACCAATGAGGTCTTATTTGTATTCCTTTCCCAGAATTCTTAGCAGGGCATGCATGGACTAATAAGTCCCTGTACCAGTCTCTCCCTAATGAGAGACATTGAGCTTTGAGCTCAGTTTTGACAATGTATCAATGTTTGACCGCCAAAGCAATTGCTCAAATTATTCCAATGCTTTATGTGCAGACAGAGTTATTACAGTTGTAAAAATAAGATCTTACATTAGTCCATGAGAATAATCTTCATTCCTAAGGAAGATTTCCTATTATAATTTACCTTGTTAAAGGCAATAGTGCCGTAATTCAGCCTGTGATATGACTGACCTTCTGAGCTTCTGCTGAACATCCTCAGAACTATCAACACTTAACTGCTCAGTATCAGCGTGGAGCGAGAGGTTTTATACTATTTCATGTGTAGAAATCTTTCATTATTTTACTTTTAGCTAAACTATTTCCACTCTTATTTTATTTCTGATGGCAGGCATCCAACTGTTCGGTATTTACTGTACACATATATCTCTATTTTGCCTTCATAGAGGAAGATAATATGAGAACTTAATGCAACATCTAACACAATCTAGAAAACAATAAAATAACATCTACAAAATATCAACCAAATGCAGTTACAGCGACAATTGTACGCCTAATGTTTTATTGGATTTTAAATGGAACATAATACAAATTTTAACTGCAAAATGCATGTAAATGGATCAAGAAGCAAATACCCCGGCTTCCCAAAAGTCTCCTTATTGATTGGGAAAGGAAGTTTATTTCCATTCTACTTACTGCATTATATATGCTATGAAGACCGCATCCCTCTAATATCTTCAGTAACTAATTTACAGGATATTACGGCTATCCTCATAGAACCTCAAGTCTGGGGGATGTATGAGTTTATTTTGGCAGATGGTTCAAGGACTCTCTGTAAATGTTGTATGTCTTTCCTATCTTAACAGTGTGAACAAATGTGAATCTTAAGTGGCAGGCATTCCAGTTTTGTACTCTTGGCCAGAACCCCAAACTAGCGACTAAAATATGTGTCATAATTTCAGATATTGCTAAATAAATTCATAAAATGTTAGTTATTGAGCCTTGTATCATCTTACACAAAGTAATGATTCTTATCTTCAGGAGACTTCAGTCTTTAGGGAAGAAATAGCTGAACATACTTTTAAAAAACTTTAAGGTTATATTTGGACAACTGTGCTGCTTCTCGACCATGTTTTATTTGGCATCAATGTGGCATACTATTTTTTAATGGACCCACTGACTTTCAACGGGAAAGCTGAGTCTTTGAAAATGGGGGCTCTGTTTTCGATCCATCAAAAAGTAGAGCATATTCTACTTTTTCATGGTTCACAGGCATCACTAGTGTGAATAAAACCTAATACTGATTGCCTAGTCTTAGGATAAACCATCAATGTCATATGGTGGGGATCCAACTCCCAGCACCCCCACTGATCTGCTCACTGAAGGGGCTGCAGTTATCAGGCAAGTGTTACAGCCTCTTCATTAGAAGGCACGGTATTGTACATTCTGTAGTGGCTGTCTCTGGTACTGCACGTTCTTCTGTCCCATTTATTTGGATGAGACACTGATGGAATAAACTGCAATGCCATGGCTAGCCACTATAAAATGTATTGCACTGTACCTGGTCAACAATGAAAAGGCAGCTTCACTTGTCAGAGGTTTGCAGCCCAACCAACTGATTGGTGGGCAGAGATGTAACTAAAGGCCTACAGGCCCTGGTGCAATAGCTCAGCTTGGACCTCCATCCACACAAGTTCTTGCCACAGCTGTCAGCTGTATCCCATTCATACATTTCAGCAGCATTTACAATTTGCTTTCCATCTCTGTCCGGACTCAGACTACCATGAAGACACACAAACGTCCCATCATTTCCATATACCTGTCGGTGCCCCCCTACACAGTAATCATGTCCCCTTTTGTGCCACTGCATCCCCATCAGAATTCTTTCTTAACTATATGCTGCTGACCAACTACTATTTTTACCAGGAAATGGTTAATTTTCTCCCTTTTTTGACACTGGAAGGCTGTACATCATAAATCGCACTCTGCTCACCAGGGGGCAGGGGTAATAAATTTAGGATCCATAGACTATCAGCCATCCTAGGAAATCAAAAATGAGATCAAAGAACTTTATCCAGTCCTAGCATGTTCAGGGTGACCTGTGGGCCCCCTTGGCTTCAGCTTCATCCCTATAGTTATGCCAACTTTGGTAGGGCGTATCAGGAATCAGACCCCCACCTCTATGGTATTGATGGCTTTTCCTAGGGAAAGGCCTAGATAACTCCTTTAAGGTAAGGGGGCAATTCAAGGACATAAATATATATAAATGTTCTTTAAAACTTTCTCAAACAAGTGACAAAACAACTATAAATAATGTTCTAATCATTGCAATCTCCTTGCCGTCTTTGGAAAGCTGCGTGATTGACGTTCTCCATTATATTTGTTTAATCTGTTTTGTAAAATGCTAATCTGAGATGTAAAAGCAAACAGTAGGATGAAATAATTATTAAGCGCAGTCACATAATTACAGGGAGAAAGCAGGAACATAATTCTAGGAAAATTGTCCATTGAAATGACATGGCCTATTGATGTATAATTACCTAACAAGTCACATAGAAAGTTGATTGTATGAAGTTGATTCCACATTTGAAAATACGTCTTTCACAACTCAGTCTGCTCATGTCATCTCTTCTCATCAGCCCACATTCACTCACAGCTAAAGTCCTCCGTACGGAAGGAGCCTCGATCCATCTGCCCATGATGTGATAGAAATGATGCTACCGAATTGTTACAAATAGTCCTGCTCACTATAACTATCTCCACAATAGGACCATAAGGTATCTACATAGTATCACCACTTGCAACAGTACCCCACTATGGTGTGCCTGAAGGACAGTTGACCAAATAGTAGTACCAGCAACAACACAGAATTGGCCATACCTGGACCACAGAAGTAGTCATAAGATTGTGCTAGCCTTAAAAAGAGTGTAATTGCATATGCTACCAAATGGGGGCGCTGATAAATAAATACTACCTGGCCCTGTGCAAAGACACAGTATATCAGATGAACCCTCTTGGCCAGTTAGCAGCTTTAAAAAAGCTCATGTGCTATATATAGTAGATAAGGATAAAGAGACAAGTCCATCCAGTCCAACCTATAAACCTACCATGGTGATCCAGAGGAAAGCAGAAAACCCCCCAAAATATTGACACCAATGGCCCCATCAGAGGAAAAAAAAAATCATTCCCAACTCCAAATATGGCAATTGGACTAAGTCCCTGGATCAACATCCTATGCCAAGAATTTCTGACACCCATAACCTATGATAATCTTACTTTCAAGATAGGCATCCAGGCCCATCTTGAACTTATATAAGTTATCAGATATCACCACATCATGTGGCAGTAAGTTCCATAGTCTCACTGCTCTTACTGTAAAGAACCTCTGCCTATGGTAAAACCTTTTTTTCCCTAGACATAGAGGGTGCCTCCTTTACATAGTTACAGGCCTACTTTTAAAGAGATCATTGGAAAGATCTCTGTACTATCCATTCATATATTTGCACATTGTCATTATGTTGCCCCTAAACTGTCTTTTTTTTTTAAAATTCTTTAAGTTTTATGACGTATAACAGAAGGATGAAAACAACAACATATAGGGGTCAACCAACGTAGGGTGCGATGAGTTAGAATCCAGTGGGGGAGTCTAATCCAGTGCCAGAGTGTGCACAGCATAGGGGCCATCCAACAATACCAGGTCTTATAAAAGTTGTCATAGGAGTCAGTAATGGAAGAGATGAGATTTTCCATATGCATAACGTCATTGACCTTAGATATCCAGAGGGACATAGATGGTGGGCTGGTTTGCTTCCATAACAATGGTCATGCTACCATCAACAGAAGTCTCAACAAGGAGCACTTGTAGACTGCGATGCAGGAGGAATAGGGCAGGACCAAGAGGTCTGGTGATACAAGTCACATGTCTGATTACTTGTCATAGCTTGTCCCAGAAAGGAGTTTGACTTGCAGGGCTCGACATGACCAGAAAGTATGTAGCAGCAACCCCTCTGCCTCCCCACACCTCCAGCACTGTTGAGCGACCTCAGGGAACATAGTATATAGCATGGTGGGGACCTAGTACAAGCATGAGAGTAGCTTATAGTTCACTTCCTGGAACTGAGAGCTGATAGAAGCTTTATGAATTAACTCAAATAGGCGGTCCCTCTGTTCCGCTGAGAATTTTAGTCACATTTGAGTAGAAATGGGGGAAGAGATTGATCAGGGGGTCTATTAGGTAAGAGTAAGCGATCGATAGGGTATGACGCATGAGACCCATACCATTCCACAGAAATTCAAAGGGTGTTATGGTAGTATGATAGGTCCGGGATGGCAGTATTTGGAGAAAGCTCTGCAGTTGGACTGCACGCCATATGGATAGTGTAGGTAGGTCCTGGTAAACAGAAGTGTCTGGGGACATTTTCCATTCCGATCCTGGATGCATGTGGGTCACTTGTTTTCAGCCACAAGCAAAAGGGCATTTCTGTGAACCCGGTTTGAAATGATCATTTGCCAATAATTGGGTAGAGAGCAGAGTCAGAAGTGAGTAAGTAGTGAACCAGCCTATGAGAACATGCCTGCAAAATATGGCCAATAGTTTGATGTGTTAAAGGACTTTAAGCGATGGGCTCTCAAGCCATGGGGTCATCTCCAGTGGGATTACAGTGAAACTCTGTTCTATTTGAACCCACGGTTTCTCTGTCACGTGCCTGCTTTAGTCCATGATGCAGACCAGATGGGTTGCATTCTAATACAGCCTTAAGTGTGGGAGAGATAACCCACCCCAGTGTTTAGGTTGAGTGAGAAGTGTCTGCCTAATCCTTGCCGGTTCCCTCCCACATGAGTGAGGAATCATAGATGCCAAAGTTCTAAAAGAGAGACTTTGCCGAAGTCCTTATAAAGGGATTACGACCGGGAGAGTTTGGAACAGGTATAATATCTGGAGCAGTATGTTCATCTTAAATATACTGCATTGTCCTAGCTAGATAAAAGTGCCCTTGGACCAGTAATGGCAGTCTGAAGTAACTGTATGTAGGAGGGGAAAATTCATTTTGAAAATGTCTTTAGGGTTAGGAGGTAAATCCATACCCAGATAATGCAGGGAAAGAGAATGATTGAGCCAAATTGGAAGCCAATGCAGGTGGAAGCATCACATTCATTGCCTCAGACTTAGCAAAGTTAATCTTGAAATTGGACAGTTTGGAGTAGGTCTGGAGAGTCGCCATCAAATTTTGCAGAAATATCGTTGAATTGGTAACGAAAAACAAAAGGTTGTCCACGTATGCTACGATTTTCACTTCAGATGTCCACAGTGTGATGTCCAAGTTCGCCCATATCTGACAAAGGAGGGGTTCAAAGATTAATATGAATATAATAGGTCACAGTGGGCAGCCCTGTCTTGTAACATTTAGGATATGATGGTCCTCCGAGAGGATCCCATTCACCCTCACTTTAGTCGTAGGGCAAGAGCATAGTGACAGGATCCCTGCAGCATACTGTATGGTTGTAAAGTCCTATAAGCTTAAGGGTCTCCTCCATAAACTCCCAATTGATTCGATCGAAGGACTTTTCAATATCTGTAGAAAGTAGCATGAGAGTCCTTCGATCTAAGCCTGCTCTGTGGATTAAAATAATGGCCTCGGTTGTGTTACGCCTTGCTCGTCCTGGTGGACAATACTGGTGCACCCATAAGGGGCGCTAAGCAAGTCGCTAAAATTTTAACCAGGAGTTTTACGTCTACGTTTAGCAAGGAATTGGATCTGTAATCCACCCATCTTCTAAATTAAATTAACCTGGGTAGCCCTCCTCTGCATTCTCTCCAGTTCAGCTATGTCTTTCTTAAATACCTGCACAGTATTCCTTATTTCGTCTGAAAAGCGACGTATCAGTAATATATTCTATGGAAATAACCAAAGAATGTGACCTTGGCTGCTTGTAATATTAAGCTGTGTGTCTGAAGGACAAGTGCTCAATCACCTTGTAAGGTAAAGGCTGATTACATACAGTACAGAGGGATAAGCACAGCCAGGGCTTAACCAGCCGCGCAGCCCTATAGGAAGGATTCATGTGACTACATGGTATATATTTTGGAGACCAATTTGGAGCCAATTTCCAGTTTTACACAGAATTATGGTTAAAGAATTAACTAAAATTATCATTTGATGGAAAACTGTATTTTTTTCAGGTAAAGATTCAGTAAAAACTGTATTTTATTCATTTAAATCCCTGCTTTTTCTGTAGGGCTGCTTTAACCATAGGACAAACAGTGAACTTGCACTGGTCCCTAAGGCAGTGGGCTCCCTCTTAGCCATCCTGGATTCATCAGGACAACACTATTATATTGTATGGGGCTACTGCAGAAGCATTTTACTGTGTGATGGACCACTGGGGGTATTATATTATCTTGGGCTACTGCAGGAGCATCTTACTGTGTGAAGGAGAATGGGGGGGGGGGGCATTAGATTATTTCGGGCCACTGTGGGGGCATTTGACTGTGTGATGGACTACTGAGGTTGCATTATATTGTATAAAGGCCACTAAGGAAGCAAATTTCACATTTTGCAATTTTGTTACAGATATTTTTCAGGAATTTTTGTCAAAGTCACAAGTCCTAAAAGAAGGAAAACCAGATCTAAAAATACTATGTTTTTGGATCTGAAAAAAAAAAAAAAAAACTCCTGACAAAAACTGTATGTGAATGCGAAGAGTGAATGCAGTCTTAGGCTATTTCCACTTGCGTTAAAACAATGTGCAGGCAGAGGCTCATACAAATACACCTGATTCATAAATCACTTAAGGGGTTATTCATCTGGATCAGTTCTGCAGCATACATTTTTACTAAGAGCAATGAATAGATCAAACAATTTTGTTAGGAGAACCCAAGCTGCACATTCTCTCTGCCAAGATTTGACACTATAAATGAATTTCAATTACAGTAAAGCTTCTACATCAGGTGGTTATCATGTCCTATTAAGGTGTTATAGCACAAGAGAGCACACAATGTCCTCAGAACAGACTATGGATGGCACCATGAGTGTAACTATCAGAGTAGCTGATATAGCAGCAGCTATGGGGCCCAACAACTCAGGGGGTCATTTCCAATGAGACCTAAGGTGCAATTAGTGGTGAAAGGAGAAGAGATAAACTAGATACTTTACTGGGACATCATAATGTCTGTATGTGACATCATAATTATTTTCTTCATATGCTGTGATGTAACAGCATACACTGTGATACTTTTGTGTGTGCATCATCCCTGTGCTATGATTTCATAGTGGGCATTATCCCTGCACTGTGGCATCACCATGTGTATTATCCCTGTACTGTGATATCACTGTATTTACTGTATTATCCCTGTACTGTGACATCACTGTGTGTATAACCCCTGTACTGTGACATCACTGTGCGCATTATCCCTGCATTGTAACATCATTGTGTATATAACCCCTGTAAAGTGACATCACTGTGTACATTATCCCTGTACTGTGACAACACTGTGTGCATTATCCCTGTACTGTGACATTACTGTGCGCATTATCTATGTACTGTGACAACACTGTGTGCATTATCCCTGTACTGTGACATTACTGTGTGCATTATCTCTGTACTGTAACAACACTGTGTGCATTATCCCTGTACTGTGACAACACTGTGTGCATTATCCCTGTACTGTGACATCACTGTATGTATTATCCCTGTACTGTGACATCACTGTGTGCAATATTACTGTGTGCATTATCCCTGTACTGACCCCTGATGCCATAGGGAGCAGCTATACACGAGGGGCACTTTCACTCTGCTGTTTAACCTTCTACACCCTTCTTATTGACTTTTCGGTTAGTAAGGGCAGGTTCACATCTGTGTTCGGGTTTCCGTTCGGGGAGTCCGCTTGGAGACCCCCCCGAACGTAAACCTATACGCATAAAAAGCGGTTTACCTGGGAAACCACACAGACCCCATAGAGTCTATGGTATAGACTATAATGAGGTCCGTGTGGTTTCCGCACTAGCAAGCGGAGAGAAAAGTGCTGCAAGCAGCAGCACTTTTCTCTCCACATGTTTCCGGAAACCACATTTATAGTCTATGGGGTCTGTGGTGTCCCAGGTAAACCGCTTTTTATGTGTAAAGGTCCGTATCGGGGGGTCCCCAAACGGAAACCTGAATGCAGATGTGAACCAGCCCTAACACAATGACTACCTTAGAATCGGATGGGATGGCTTTCTATTTACTGCACTGACCAATCAGTTCAATCATTTTGGTCACCAGCTGAGCCATTCATTTCATGAATTGTATATATCCTTTTCTATAAATATTTATTGGAGGAAATATGTATTGAATGGATTGTTTATTATTGGTGAATACAATATATATTTTTTCATGAATTGTTTATATTCCTTCATGTATTGCTTACATTTGGTATTCATGTATTATTGGCCTATATATATTTTTTTTTTTTTGTATAGTAGAGTTTATCTTGGGACTTATTAGAGTCTGGTTACGGTACAGGTTAGGTTCACCCATTATTGCTGGGTGACCTATGAAGTTGCTTTTATGTTTTTAATGAATTGTTCTTATATTTAATAAAGATTACTATATTTATAATGGATGTGCATTTATTCGTTCCTGACATCTTGTTTTTTCTTTGCTCTTAACCCTGTACTGTGACATCACTGGGTGTATTATCGCTGTACTGTGACATCACTGTGTTTATTATCCCTGTACTGTGACATCACTGTGTATATTATCCCTTTACTATGACATCACTGTGTATATTTTCCCTGTACTATGACATCATTGTGTGCATTGTCCCTGTACTGTAATATCACTGTATATATTATCCTGGTAATGTGACATCACTATGTGCATTATCCCGATACTGTGAGATCACTGTGAGCATTATCTTGGTACTGTGACATGACTGTGTAGATTATCTGGATTGTAAAATCACTATGCATGTTATCACGATATGTAAGACCTGAACTTGACCACCTTGCTGCTTAAGGCGGTCATGGAATATTAGGGTCCCATTACAAGTTTTGCTGGGGCTCCATGGTAACTTGTTATGCCCCTGGATGGCACACTATTTGTGAACTGTAAACAGCAAATGATGATGCAACAACAGCAGGACATGACGGATGGCATTTCATGTTAGCACTTCTACCAGGCATGGCGACCTACTACTCAACTCTTTTACAAGACGTTATAATAGTTTGCACATAAAAGACTTATATTTGTCAAACATGTCAGGACTCCCATAGGGGAATTACTCAAGTTGGGACCCCCAAAAATCTGTTCATGTGTACTCTCACTCATATGTCATTGCCTTAACAGAAATAATTACAAGCAAATAGTTCTTATAATTAATTTTCACAATATATTGTACTAGGTTGGGCTTCCCTCTTATACTGGCCCCTGGGAGTCTGACCTTGGTAATAGCCTCTCCATTGCCGACTGGGATAAGTCCTTCCTGTATGCGCATAAACTCCAGATGCCCTGCGGCGCGCAGGAAAAGAACTACAAAATTCTGACCTGCTGGTACCGCTGTCCCGACCTTCTGTGTAGGATCTACCCTGGTGTCTCGGATCGGTGTTGGCGCTGTGGTTCCGAAAGAGGCACTCTGTATCATATCTGGTGGGATTGCGCCATCATCAGGCCTTTCTGGGAGGCGGTCTTCACGCTATATGCAAAAGTGAGCGGCAGATCTGTTACGCCCTCACCCCATCTTGCTCTCCTTTCCGTTATACCGGGAAGGGTTTCTACTGTTAAGGGGGACCTCCTGCGACATTTCCTCACCGCCGCCAGAACAGTCATTCCCAGGCACTGGTGCAGCACGGCCGTGCCCACCCTGGTCGAGCTGATTCAGGAGCTTCTCCTTATTAGGAGAATGGGGGCCCTGGTGACTGAGGACTCGCCTAACTTCTCTAAATTTGAGTCCCTCTGGCGGCCGTGGGTGATGTTTCAGGACTCTCCGGAGTTTTCCTCCCTCTTTGTCTGACTGGGGACACTGCTCCCCTGTTGGTACGGTGGCTGGATGCTTTTTTTCTGCCAACTTTCTCTTTCCCTCCCCATCTCCCCTTGTGTGTCCCCTTCCGTTCTTTCATGTCTGTGTCTTAGTAGGTCTTCAAGTATCCGTGTATTCCTTGTGACCCTCCCTTCCCTTCATGTTTGTCTTTCATACTGATAGGTGGGTGGCATTGTGGCGGCTTTTTATGGTTTGACATTTGTCTTCCTGACTACCACTTCCCTAATAATATAGTTTTTGTTTAGTTATACTACACCACCCATCGCTGATTTTCTAGTTGTGGGCCTTAACAGCCCTTTATTCTAACTTACTTTGGTGTCTCATCTATGTTCTGGGTGGCTCATGTGGCCCCCTATGTTTTATTTGATGTTTTTGTCTCAGCATTGTTCCCTCCCTTTCTTTTTTTCTGTTCCCTAATTCGAAAACCTTAATAAACTTGATTAAACATATTGTACTAGGTCAAGAGAATGAGAACAAAGCAGTCACCTTAAAGTTTTCACAAGAAACCAAAAACCCAAGATGAGAAAGAATAACAAAAATGTGGTATGTGTTCATCATGGCCAATGTTACTGAAGCCACAGTATCTCCATAACAGTGACAGCCACAGTGTCAGCTGTTTCGCCCAACAGTACCACATTACCCTATTAATGTGTCCTCAAACAGAACAGCAATAAAGCACTGAGCAATATTACAACAATGAGGGAAAAGCAGGTTAATGGATGAAGGCTATTTGAGTGACATTATTATTTTTGAGGATTTGGCACTATTACTTTTGGCGCGCCATATGTGTGCCACTTTTAATTTCAGAGACATTTTAGTCACACAAATGGTGAAATTGTTGATGAGAGTTTTTTTTCTTTTTTATTCTTCACATGGTTATTTAAAAATATTGAGAGAAAATAGTATAGTATAGTATTTTATTTAGTATAGTATTTAGTATAGTATTTTGGAGCATAGGGCAAAATAGCAGGTATAGTAATGGTGGCATTTGAATGGTCACTAACTTTACAAAAAACTTAGTCTCATTTTATAGAGCATGTGATTCTAGAACAAAATGTAATGCACTTGAATTAAAAATGTGGCTGTTTTCTGCCTGAAAAACCTCTCTAAAGCTCCTGACACTAGTTGTCTCCCTAGCTAATTTGCTGTTCACTTGTTTGTTACCAAGGAAGTCCGTCCATAGAGACATTCCATTCTGTCTTGCTTGTCTCAGTGAGTGTAGAGGGCTCTCCTTTTCTCCCTTCACACATTGAATGGACAGGGGAGGGGTTGATTCTCCTCACAGTCTGCAAACTGTCGCTGTGTGCAAAGGATTCTGTAAATCACACAGTTTAGAATGTAAGAAAAGTCTTATTTGTACTTGTATGTACTTCTGGCTGCTCATGTGGTTACAGATGGGATATTATTCACAGACAGCAAGCAGCTTTATTGACTGTGCTCATAGATTATTTAGTTTTTTTTTCTTGTGTTTCATCTGCTAAATTGCATGTATTTGCCCTGTATTTACCGTCCAGTGTTCCTGGATCCCCTATATTATGGTCACTTGGTCTTTTCTCAGGAATTTGTTTGCAATTGTATAGTTACTGGAAGAATGGCAGAACATTATCAGCAATGGATAGGGGAAGGAGGCCTGACTGCTCCTTATTGTACACACCCCTGGCTAAGAGTGTGTAATGTAAACTGTGCTTCGGCCATAATTTGATTATTAGCTGCAGAAAAAATGTTAGGAAACCATGAATGAAGGCTTATACAGTCATATAACAAACTGCCCAACAAGACCCTGCACATATTTCAACTTTTCTTGAAAACTCAGGTATCCTGAAGAGAACAACAGGTACACTGCAGGTATTACGAACAAAGGGGCCAAAGATGTATGGGCAACAAACTCTGTAGTTGAGTATGGGCTGGTAGTCTGGGCTGGATGGAGAAGAAAAAGAAAGCAAATTACAACAATTAGAGAAGCCTTCACTTGTGAGCCGCTGGATATAATAGCTATATATTCTGTTCTATATTATATTCTCTTGTATCGTGTTCAATGTGATGACTCTACATGGTTACTGTACTATATGGTATTATTTGTAGTGTATACCTGTCTCTGACTATGTGATTAGGTATTTCTGTGTTCCAATTTTATGCTTCTTCACCTGAAATAAAAACTTTATGCAAAAAGTCTCTAGCTGGAAAAAGGCAGGTTAGACACTTTCTCAGTTTCTTATTCTCTGATCCTAACTGTCCTGTAAAGAAGAGTGGGCTAAAATTCCTAACTGATAATTCATTAGAATGAAACAATGTTACAAATGTGTTTCCAGCAGTTATTAAGATAAAGGTCAATTTCTCAAATAAATTCAGTAATAATTTATGAACTGTGTTTTGTATTTATGGAGGTTAAATAATATTGTATTTTATTACATATGATATATGTACTGTATCACTGGGGTCTGAGCTCTGGGATCCCTATGGATCACTTGATAAAAACGACAGTGATGCTAAAAAAAAGTGCTGTGCCTCCTGGAGCTCCACTCATGTTTTCCAGAGTCTGCCTGGTCATCCTGTTATGGTAAAGGTTAAGCATGTCTTTTGATGAGAAGCAATGAAAATTAGATCTAAACACCCGAGGCAGTGTACTAACACCCACTCACGCAGTATGCACTGACATGTGTCAGTCACTCGGCTGAATCTTCGTAGCACAGTTTAATTTCTTTCGTTCAAATGTTAACAATTGTTTCTATATTCAGTACAAAGCAAAGTGCAAATACCATTATCCACCGGGTAAAATGATGCATTACACACATATTATGCAACTCTTTAACACAGCATGCAAAGGAGTTAGTTTCATTAACCTATGGCATAATCCATATTACAATTTTAGGAAACCCCCTCCCCCTGCATTCAGTATTAGTGGAGGAACTCTCACAATATAGTAGGAGTATAGCAGCCCTCTCGGCAGGAATAAGGTCACAGCACACCTCAAACTAGCATGAAATTATTCAGCTCATTTGAATAATTCATGTCTGTTCCCCGCTGCATGAATCACAGCACACGCGTTTCAGGCTACAGAGACAGAATCCATTTCTAGCAGATAATAACATTAAAGGGAACTATTAGCTAATATAATGTAAGGTGCATTAGCATTCTGTGAACTGTAGTCTAAGCTTGTAGGATACCAGCATTTACTTTTCCCAGGTGGTGAGTACGTAGGATGTAAAGCTAACAAGCTGAAACGTTTTAATTGGACTGATTTCTAATGGATCATTATGGCTATTATAGGGTTTTTCCAGGCCTATAATATTGATCAGTGGGGGTCTGATACTCAAGACCCCTGTGAGTCAACTGTTTGATGCTACAGTGGTGCTCCATGAGCCCCTACTTCCACTTCACAAGCCATGTGATGTCACACTTATTTGTCACATGGCCTGTGTGCAGCTCAATTCCATCCAAGTGAATATGGTGGGATGCAATACCAAGCACAACTACTGTATAATGTTTGGCACTCTACTTGGTTTTCAGCGAAGAGGCCGCAGCACTTGTCATAGGTAGGAAGGGGACCTGAAACCTTAATTCAGATTAAAGGAGTTTTCCCACAAGCACAACTTATCTCCTATCTACAACTTATTCCCTATCTAATGAGTCTTAGTGGTGGAGTGACCCTACCATTCACTAGAACGTGGGACCCGGGTATACTGGTTTGTATAGAGCATGCTAATGCTCCATTCATTTCTATGGAACTGCTGGACATAGTGTGTCATACATCATTTTCCTTGACTTCTTTTTGGCAGTCCGATAGAGATAAATGTGGTGTCAGTACACCTTTACGATCATTGCTTCATTCAAACAGGAGTGCGTTGGACCCCGTTCTTGTGATGGGTCAATCACACATTTATCCCCTATACCCGTGATGGCGAACCTATGGCCCGCGTGCCAGAGAGGGCACGCAGAGCCCTCTCAGTTGGCACGCGCGCCGTCGCCATGATCGCTCACTAACGGGGAATCCGGTCCAGGATTCCCCGTTAGTGAACGATCGCTTCTTTCATCTGTATGTGCAAATGTGAAAGGTGAAATTGCCGTGTTGGCACTTTGAGATAATTTAGTGGGCTTTGGGTTGCAGTTTGGGCACTCGGTCTCTAAAAGGTTCTTCATCACTGCCCTATACTGTGTCCATATGAAAATCTCTTCATTCTACCTTCTTGCGCTTGTTCTGTAGACCCATAAGCAGAGGTATTTTCACATGCAGCAGATTTCTTGCAGAATTTCGGTGACTGTCCCTTTCATGTGAATGGGGTGTACAGAAAACCATGCACATGCCACAAAAACAACCAAATTCAGATGAATGGAGTGATGTTATCAGTCACACAAATGACTGCAGCAAATCTGACATGTGTTAACAAACCCTAAAGTGGCTGTAAAAGTGTAGATTAACTCTAAGGCTGCATCCAGATGGCTGAAGTACAACTACATGGTATATTCTGTACCAGGGACACAATTGGACCTCGCAGAACTAGATAACCTTTTCCAAACAAAGCCTTTATGAAAGTGTTCCTGTTTTGACCTGCCAGAATCCAACCCCTTTATTGTATACACCTACTGCACAGACCTGTGATATGAGAACTTTATTCACACAACTCGAGGCGAGGCTTGGCTGTGGGAGTGCTGAGGTGAATGAGCTCTTAGGGTGGGACCTTTTTTTTATTATTTATTTTTTCTTTATTTTTTTAATTACTTTTGGAAATATTAAGTCATCTATTTTAGAAAACTTGTGATATGGTGGATTCCATAAAGCCCTATGATAACTATAGGACAAATAATGGCACTCAGCATACTACACCACAACCTACACAATTTAGCAAAATAAAACATGATTGCAAAGAGAAAAGTGATGAGTGAAATGTGAACAATTAGAATTCTCCAATGACTTTATTGCCTCCACTTGTCAATGGGAAATTATCAATTTAAATTATTTATTAGTTTATTAATTTCTCTAATAGTGTTAATTCATTAAAGGAAATCCAATAATATATATAAGTAGTAACTAAGATAATGACTACAGCATTGACTTGTTTTTAGTAAATGTACACCTATTGTCGTGTCCAAATTTCTGCCATTATTGACTTCTTAAAATAACATAGTTATTGTAGTCAGTTCTGTTTTTTTTCTGGTTCAGAACTCCAAATCCATAACTCAACAGACATAGATTTAAAAGAAAACATGCTGGCTTTTTCCAGTCACCACTAGAGGGCACTAAGAATCTTACTGTATACCTTGTAATTATTTAATGGGTGTTTGAGACGTCTGGTGCACCTTTTAGCTCATTTGAATGCAGAATAAAAGCTTTATTTCTGCAAACTGACATATTACTGAAGCACTAGAAAGATATGTTTTAAAGGGAGCCTGTCACCAAAACCCAGCATAGGAACCCAGCACGCAAATAGATTGGTTAGGGTCATCTGAATCCACAGCTGTACTGTGACATCACTGTGTGCATTATCCCTGTACTGTGACATCACTGTGTGCATTATCTCTGTACTGTGACATCACTGTGTGCATTATCCCTGTACTGTGACATTATTGTGCATATTATCCCTGTACTGTGACATCACTGTGTAAATTATCCCTGTATTGTGACATCACTGTGTGCATTATCCCTGTACTGTGACATCACTGTGTGCATTATCACTGTACTGTGACATTACTGTGTATATTATCCCTGTACTGTGACATTACTGTGTGCATTATTCCTGTACTGTGACATTACTGTGTATATTATCCCTGTACTGTGACATTACTGTGTGCATTATCCCTGTACTGTGACATTACTGTGTATATTTTCCCTGTACTGTGACATTACTGTGTGCATTATCCCTGTACTGTGACATTACTGTGTATATTATCCCTGTACTGTGACATTACTGTGTGCATTATCCCTGAACTGTGACATGCCTGTGTGCATTATCCCTGTACTGTGACATCACTGTGTGCATTATACCTGTACTGTGACATCACTGTGTGCATTATCCCTGTACTGTGACATCACTGTGTGCATTATCCCTGTACTGTGACATCACTGTGTGCATTATCACTGTACTGTGACATCACTGTGTGCATTATCACTGTACTGTGACATTACTGTGTATATTATCCCTGTATTGTGACATCACTGTGTGCATTATCCCTGTACTGTGACATCACTGTGTGCATTATCACTGTACTGTGACATCACTGTGTGCATTATCACTGTACTGTGACATTACTGTGTATATTATCCCTGTATTGTGACATCACTGTGTGCATTATCCCTGTACTGTGACATCACTGTGTGCATTATCACTGTACTGTGACATTACTGTGTGCATTATCCCTGTACTGTGACATTACTGTGTGCATTATCCCTGTACTGTGACATTACTGTGTATATTATCCCTGTACTGTGACATTACTGTGTGCATTATCCCTGTACTGTGACATTACTGTGTATATTATCCCTGTACTGTGACATTACTGTGTGCATTATAACTGAACTGTGACATGCCTGTGTGCATTATCCCTGTACTGTGACAATATTGTGCATATTATTCCTGTACTGTGACATCACTGTGTGCATTATCCCTGTACTGTGGCGTGGCATTACTGTGTATATTATCCCCATACTGTGACATCACTGTGTGCATTATCCCTGTACTGTGACATCACTGTGTGCATTATCCCTGTACTGTGGCATTACTGTGCATATTATTCCTGTACTGTGACATCACTGTATATATTATCTCTGTACTGTGACATCACTGTGTATATTATCCCCATACTGAGACATCACTGTGTCCATTATACCTATACTGTGACATCACTGTGTGCATTATCCCTGTACTGTGACATCACTGTGTGCATTATCCCTGTACTGTGACATCACTGTGTGCATTATCCCTGTACTGTGACATCACTGTGTGCATTATCACTGTACTGTGACATCACTGTGTGCATTATCACTGTACTGTGACATTACTGTGTATATTATCCCTGTATTGTGACATCACTGTGTGCATTATCCCTGTACTGTGACATCACTGTGTGCATTATCACTGTACTGTGACATTACTGTGTGCATTATCCCTGTACTGTGACATTACTGTGTGCATTATCCCTGTACTGTGACATTACTGTGTATATTATCCCTGTACTGACATTACTGTGTGCATTATCCCTGTACTGTGACATTACTGTGTATATTATCCCTGTACTGTGACATTACTGTGTGCATTATAACTGAACTGTGACATGCCTGTGTGCATTATCCCTGTACTGTGACATTATTGTGCATATTATTCCTGTACTGTGACATCACTGTGTGCATTATCCCTGTACTGTGGCATTACTGTGCATATTATTCCTGTACTGTGACATCACTGTATATATTATTTCTGTACTGTGACATCACTGTGTATATTATACCATACTGTGACATCACTGTGTGCATTATCCCTGTACTGTGACATCACTGTGTGCATTATCCCTGTACTGTGGCATTACTGTGCACATTATTCCTGTACTGTGACATCACTGTACTCTGTATCTCAGTACTGTGACATCACTGTGTATATTATCCCCATACTGTGACATCACTGTGTGCACTATCCCTGTACTGTGACATCACTGTGTGCATTATCCCTGTACTGTGACATCACTGTGTGCATTATCACTGTACTGTGACATCACTGTGTGCATTATCACTGTACTGTGACATTACTGTGTATATTATCCCTGTATTGTGACATCACTGTGTGCATTATCCCTGTACTGTGACATCACTGTGTGCATTATCACTGTACTGTGACATTACTGTGTGCATTATCCCTGTACTGTGACATTACTGTGTATATTATCCCTGTACTGTGACATCACTGTGTGCATTATCCCTGTACTGTGACATTACTGTGTATATTATCCCTGTACTGTGACATTACTGTGTTCATTATCCCTGAACTGTGACATGCCTGTGTGCATTATCCCTGTTCTGTGACATCACTGTGTGCATTATACCTGTACTGTGACATCACTGTGTGCATTATCCCTGTACTGTAACATTATTGTGCATATTATTCCTGTACTGTGACATCACTGTGTGCATTATCCCTGTACTGTGGCATTACTGTGCATATTATTTCTGTACTGTGACATCACTGTATATATTATCTCTGTACTGTGACATCACTGTTTATATTATCCCCATACTGTGACATCACTTTGTGCATTATCCCTGTACTGTGACATCACTGTGTGCATTATCCCTGTACTGTGGCATTACTGTGCATATTATTCCTGTACTGTGACATCACTGTATATATTATTTCTGTACTGTGACATCACTGTGTATATTATCCCCATACTGTGACATCACTGTGTGCATTATCCCTGTACTGTGACATCACTGTGTGCATTATCCCTGTACTGTGGCATTACTGTGCACATTATTCCTGTACTGTGACATCACTGTACTCTGTATCTCTGTACTGTGACATCACTGTGTATATTATCCCCATACTGTGACATCACTGTGTGCATTATCCCTGTACTGTGACATCACTGTGTGCATTATCCCTGTACTGTGACATCACTGTGTGCATTATCACTGTACTGTGACATCACTGTGTGCATTATCACTGTACTGTGACATTACTGTGTATATTATCCCTGTATTATGACATCACTGTGTGCATTATCCCTGTACTGTGACATCACTGTGTGCATTATCACTGTACTGTGACATTACTGTGTGCATTATCCCTGTACTGTGACATTACTGTGTATATTATCCCTGTACTGTGACATCACTGTGTGCATTATCCCTGTACTGTGACATTACTGTGTATATTATCCCTGTACTGTGACATTACTGTGTTCATTATCCCTGAACTGTGACATGCCTGTGTGCATTATCCCTGTACTGTGACATCACTGTGTGCATTATACCTGTACTGTGACATCACTGTGTGCATTATCCCTGTACTGTGACATTATTGTGCATATTATTCCTGTACTGTGACATCACTGTGTGCATTATCCCTGTACTGTGGCATTACTGTGCATATTATTTCTGTACTGTGACATCACTGTATATATTATCTCTGTACTGTGACATCACTGTGTATATTATCCCCATACTGTGACATCACTTTGTGCATTATCCCTGTACTGTGACATCACTGTGTGCATTATCCCTGTACTGTGGCATTACTGTGCATATTATTCCTGTACTGTGACATCACTGTATATATTATCTCTGTACTGTGACATCACTGTGTATATTATCCCCATACTGTGACATCACTGTGTGCATTATCCCTGTACTGTGACATCACTGTGTGCATTATCCCTGTACTGTGGCATTACTGTGCACATTATTCCTGTACTGTGACATCACTGTACTCTGTATCTCTGTACTGTGACATCACTGTGTATATTATCCCCATACTGTGACATCACTGTGTGCATTATCCCTGTACTGTGACATCACTGTGTGCATTATCCCTGTACTGTGACATCACTGTGTGCATTATCACTGTACTGTGACATCACTGTGTGCATTATCACTGTACTGTGACATTACTGTGTATATTATCCCTGTATTGTGACATCACTGTGTGCATTATCCCTGTACTGTGACATCACTGTGTGCATTATCACTGTACTGTGACATTACTGTGTGCATTATCCCTGTACTGTGACATTACTGTGTATATTATCCCTGTACTGTGACATCACTGTGTGCATTATCCCTGTACTGTGACATTACTGTGTGCATTATCCCTGTACTGTGACATTACTGTGTATATTATCCCTGTACTGTGACATTACTGTGTGCATTATAACTGAACTGTGACATGCCTGTGTGCATTATCCCTGTACTGTGACATCACTGTGTGCATTATACCTGTACTGTGACATCACTGTGTGCATTATCCCTGTACTGTGACATTATTGTGCATATTATTCCTGTACTGTGACATCACTGTGTGCATTATCCCTGTACTGTGGCATTACTGTGCATATTATTCCTGTACTGTGACATCACTGTATATATTATTTCTGTACTGTGACATCACTGTGTATATTATCCCCATACTGTGACATCACTGTGTGCATTATCCCTGTACTGTGACATCACTGTGTGCATTATCCCTGTACTGTGGCATTACTGTGCACATTATTCCTGTACTGTGACATCACTGTACTCTGTATCTCTGTACTGTGACATCACTGTGTATATTATCCCCATACTGTGACATCACTGTGTGCATTATCCCTGTACTGTGACATCACTGTGTGCATTATCCCTGTACTGTGACATCACTGTGTGCATTATCACTGTACTGTGACATCACTGTGTGCATTATCACTGTACTGTGACATTACTGTGTATATTATCCCTGTATTATGACATCACTGTGTGCATTATCCCTGTACTGTGACATCACTGTGTGCATTATCACTGTACTGTGACATTACTGTGTGCATTATCCCTGTACTGTGACATTACTGTGTATATTATCCCTGTACTGTGACATCACTGTGTGCATTATCCCTGTACTGTGACATTACTGTGTATATTATCCCTGTACTGTGACATTACTGTGTTCATTATCCCTGAACTGTGACATGCCTGTGTGCATTATCCCTGTACTGTGACATCACTGTGTGCATTATACCTGTACTGTGACATCACTGTGTGCATTATCCCTGTACTGTGACATTATTGTGCATATTATTCCTGTACTGTGACATCACTGTGTGCATTATCCCTGTACTGTGGCATTACTGTGCATATTATTTCTGTACTGTGACATCACTGTATATATTATCTCTGTACTGTGACATCACTGTGTATATTATCCCCATACTGTGACATCACTTTGTGCATTATCCCTGTACTGTGACATCACTGTGTGCATTATCCCTGTACTGTGGCATTACTGTGCATATTATTCCTGTACTGTGACATCACTGTATATATTATCTCTGTACTGTGACATCACTGTGTATATTATCCCCATACTGTGACATCACTGTGTGCATTATCCCTGTACTGTGACATCACTGTGTGCATTATCCCTGTACTGTGGCATTACTGTGCACATTATTCCTGTACTGTGACATCACTGTACTCTGTATCTCTGTACTGTGACATCACTGTGTATATTATCCCCATACTGTGACATCACTGTGTGCATTATCCCTGTACTGTGACATCACTGTGTGCATTATCCCTGTACTGTGACATCACTGTGTGCATTATCACTGTACTGTGACATCACTGTGTGCATTATCACTGTACTGTGACATTACTGTGTATATTATCCCTGTATTGTGACATCACTGTGTGCATTATCCCTGTACTGTGACATCACTGTGTGCATTATCACTGTACTGTGACATTACTGTGTGCATTATCCCTGTACTGTGACATTACTGTGTATATTATCCCTGTACTGTGACATCACTGTGTGCATTATCCCTGTACTGTGACATTACTGTGTGCATTATCCCTGTACTGTGACATTACTGTGTATATTATCCCTGTACTGTGACATTACTGTGTGCATTATAACTGAACTGTGACATGCCTGTGTGCATTATCCCTGTACTGTGACATCACTGTGTGCATTATACCTGTACTGTGACATCACTGTGTGCATTATCCCTGTACTGTGACATTATTGTGCATATTATTCCTGTACTGTGACATCACTGTGTGCATTATCCCTGTACTGTGGCATTACTGTGCATATTATTCCTGTACTGTGACATCACTGTATATATTATTTCTGTACTGTGACATCACTGTGTATATTATCCCCATACTGTGACATCACTGTGTGCATTATCCCTGTACTGTGACATCACTGTGTGCATTATCCCTGTACTGTGGCATTACTGTGCACATTATTCCTGTACTGTGACATCACTGTACTCTGTATCTCTGTACTGTGACATCACTGTGTATATTATCCCCATACTGTGACATCACTGTGTGCATTATCCCTGTACTGTGACATCACTGTGTGCATTATCCCTGTACTGTGACATCACTGTGTGCATTATCACTGTACTGTGACATCACTGTGTGCATTATCACTGTACTGTGACATTACTGTGTATATTATCCCTGTATTATGACATCACTGTGTGCATTATCCCTGTACTGTGACATCACTGTGTGCATTATCACTGTACTGTGACATTACTGTGTGCATTATCCCTGTACTGTGACATTACTGTGTATATTATCCCTGTACTGTGACATCACTGTGTGCATTATCCCTGTACTGTGACATTACTGTGTATATTATCCCTGTACTGTGACATTACTGTGTTCATTATCCCTGAACTGTGACATGCCTGTGTGCATTATCCCTGTACTGTGACATCACTGTGTGCATTATACCTGTACTGTGACATCACTGTGTGCATTATCCCTGTACTGTGACATTATTGTGCATATTATTCCTGTACTGTGACATCACTGTGTGCATTATCCCTGTACTGTGGCATTACTGTGCATATTATTTCTGTACTGTGACATCACTGTATATATTATCTCTGTACTGTGACATCACTGTGTATATTATCCCCATACTGTGACATCACTTTGTGCATTATCCCTGTACTGTGACATCACTGTGTGCATTATCCCTGTACTGTGGCATTACTGTGCATATTATTCCTGTACTGTGACATCACTGTATATATTATCTCTGTACTGTGACATCACTGTGTATATTATCCCCATACTGTGACATCACTGTGTGCATTATCCCTGTACTGTGACATCACTGTGTGCATTATCCCTGTACTGTGGCATTACTGTGCACATTATTCCTGTACTGTGACATCACTGTACTCTGTATCTCTGTACTGTGACATCACTGTGTATATTATCCCCATACTGTGACATCACTGTGTGCATTATCCCTGTACTGTGACATCACTGTGTGCATTATCCCTGTACTGTGACATCACTGTGTGCATTATCACTGTACTGTGACATCACTGTGTGCATTATCACTGTACTGTGACATTACTGTGTATATTATCCCTGTATTGTGACATCACTGTGTGCATTATCCCTGTACTGTGACATCACTGTGTGCATTATCACTGTACTGTGACATTACTGTGTGCATTATCCCTGTACTGTGACATTACTGTGTATATTATCCCTGTACTGTGACATCACTGTGTGCATTATCCCTGTACTGTGACATTACTGTGTGCATTATCCCTGTACTGTGACATTACTGTGTATATTATCCCTGTACTGTGACATTACTGTGTGCATTATAACTGAACTGTGACATGCCTGTGTGCATTATCCCTGTACTGTGACATTATTGTGCATATTATTCCTGTACTGTGACATCACTGTGTGCATTATCCCTGTACTGTGGCGTGGCATTACTGTGTATATTATCCCCATACTGTGACATCACTGTGTGCATTATCCCTGTACTGTGACATCACTGTGTGCATTATCCCTGTACTGTGGCATTACTGTGCATATTATTCCTGTACTGTGACATCACTGTATATATTATCTCTGTACTGTGACATCACTGTGTATATTATCCCCATACTGTGACATCACTGTGTCCATTATCCCTATACTGTGACATCACTGTGTGCATTATCCCTGTACTGTGACATCACTGTGTGCATTATCCCTGTACTGTGACATCACTGTGTGCATTATCCCTGTACTGTGACATCACTGTGTGCATTATCACTGTACTGTGACATCACTGTGTGCATTATCACTGTACTGTGACATTACTGTGTATATTATCCCTGTATTGTGACATCACTGTGTGCATTATCCCTGTACTGTGACATCACTGTGTGCATTATCACTGTACTGTGACATTACTGTGTGCATTATCCCTGTACTGTGACATTACTGTGTGCATTATCCCTGTACTGTGACATTACTGTGTATATTATCCCTGTACTGTGACATTACTGTGTGCATTATCCCTGTACTGTGACATTACTGTGTATATTATCCCTGTACTGTGACATTACTGTGTGCATTATAACTGAACTGTGACATGCCTGTGTGCATTATCCCTGTACTGTGACATTATTGTGCATATTATTCCTGTACTGTGACATCACTGTGTGCATTATCCCTGTACTGTGGCATTACTGTGCATATTATTCCTGTACTGTGACATCACTGTATATATTATTTCTGTACTGTGACATCACTGTGTATATTATCCCCATACTGTGACATCACTGTGTGCATTATCCCTGTACTGTGACATCACTGTGTGCATTATCCCTGTACTGTGGCATTACTGTGCACATTATTCCTGTACTGTGACATCACTGTACTCTGTATCTCAGTACTGTGACATCACTGTGTATATTATCCCCATACTGTGACATCACTGTGTGCACTATCCCTGTACTGTGACATTACTGTGTGCATTATCCCTGTACTGTGACATCACTGTGTGCATTATCACTGTACTGTGACATCACTGTGTGCATTATCACTGTACTGTGACATTACTGTGTATATTATCCCTGTATTGTGACATCACTGTGTGCATTATCCCTGTACTGTGACATCACTGTGTGCATTATCACTGTACTGTGACATTACTGTGTGCATTATCCCTGTACTGTGACATTACTGTGTATATTATCCCTGTACTGTGACATCACTGTGTGCATTATCCCTGTACTGTGACATTACTGTGTATATTATCCCTGTACTGTGACATTACTGTGTTCATTATCCCTGAACTGTGACATGCCTGTGTGCATTATCCCTGTTCTGTGACATCACTGTGTGCATTATACCTGTACTGTGACATCACTGTGTGCATTATCCCTGTACTGTGACATTATTGTGCATATTATTCCTGTACTGTGACATCACTGTGTGCATTATCCCTGTACTGTGGCATTACTGTGCATATTATTTCTGTACTGTGACATCACTGTATATATTATCTCTGTACTGTGACATCACTGTTTATATTATCCCCATACTGTGACATCACTTTGTGCATTATCCCTGTACTGTGACATCACTGTGTGCATTATCCCTGTACTGTGGCATTACTGTGCATATTATTCCTGTACTGTGACATCACTGTATATATTATTTCTGTACTGTGACATCACTGTGTATATTATCCCCATACTGTGACATCACTGTGTGCATTATCCCTGTACTGTGACATCACTGTGTGCATTATCCCTGTACTGTGGCATTACTGTGCACATTATTCCTGTACTGTGACATCACTGTACTCTGTATCTCTGTACTGTGACATCACTGTGTATATTATCCCCATACTGTGACATCACTGTGTGCATTATCCCTGTACTGTGACATCACTGTGTGCATTATCCCTGTACTGTGACTTCACTGTGTGCATTATCACTGTACTGTGACATCACTGTGTGCATTATCACTGTACTGTGACATTACTGTGTATATTATCCCTGTATTATGACATCACTGTGTGCATTATCCCTGTACTGTGACATCACTGTGTGCATTATCACTGTACTGTGACATTACTGTGTGCATTATCCCTGTACTGTGACATTACTGTGTATATTATCCCTGTACTGTGACATCACTGTGTGCATTATCCCTGTACTGTGACATTACTGTGTATATTATCCCTGTACTGTGACATTACTGTGTTCATTATCCCTGAACTGTGACATGCCTGTGTGCATTATCCCTGTACTGTGACATCACTGTGTGCATTATCCCTGTACTGTGACATTACTGTGTGCATTATCCCTGTACTGTGACATTACTGTGTATATTATCCCTGTACTGACATTACTGTGTGCATTATCCCTGTACTGTGACATTACTGTGTATATTATCCCTGTACTGTGACATTACTGTGTGCATTATAACTGAACTGTGACATGCCTGTGTGCATTATCCCTGTACTGTGACATTATTGTGCATATTATTCCTGTACTGTGACATCACTGTGTGCATTATCCCTGTACTGTGGCATTACTGTGCATATTATTCCTGTACTGTGACATCACTGTATATATTATTTCTGTACTGTGACATCACTGTGTATATTATACCATACTGTGACATCACTGTGTGCATTATCCCTGTACTGTGACATCACTGTGTGCATTATCCCTGTACTGTGGCATTACTGTGCACATTATTCCTGTACTGTGACATCACTGTACTCTGTATCTCAGTACTGTGACATCACTGTGTATATTATCCCCATACTGTGACATCACTGTGTGCACTATCCCTGTACTGTGACATCACTGTGTGCATTATCCCTGTACTGTGACATCACTGTGTGCATTATCACTGTACTGTGACATCACTGTGTGCATTATCACTGTACTGTGACATTACTGTGTATATTATCCCTGTATTGTGACATCACTGTGTGCATTATCCCTGTACTGTGACATCACTGTGTGCATTATCACTGTACTGTGACATTACTGTGTGCATTATCCCTGTACTGTGACATTACTGTGTATATTATCCCTGTACTGTGACATCACTGTGTGCATTATCCCTGTACTGTGACATTACTGTGTATATTATCCCTGTACTGTGACATTACTGTGTTCATTATCCCTGAACTGTGACATGCCTGTGTGCATTATCCCTGTTCTGTGACATCACTGTGTGCATTATACCTGTACTGTGACATCACTGTGTGCATTATCCCTGTACTGTAACATTATTGTGCATATTATTCCTGTACTGTGACATCACTGTGTGCATTATCCCTGTACTGTGGCATTACTGTGCATATTATTTCTGTACTGTGACATCACTGTATATATTATCTCTGTACTGTGACATCACTGTTTATATTATCCCCATACTGTGACATCACTTTGTGCATTATCCCTGTACTGTGACATCACTGTGTGCATTATCCCTGTACTGTGGCATTACTGTGCATATTATTCCTGTACTGTGACATCACTGTATATATTATTTCTGTACTGTGACATCACTGTGTATATTATCCCCATACTGTGACATCACTGTGTGCATTATCCCTGTACTGTGACATCACTGTGTGCATTATCCCTGTACTGTGGCATTACTGTGCACATTATTCCTGTACTGTGACATCACTGTACTCTGTATCTCTGTACTGTGACATCACTGTGTATATTATCCCCATACTGTGACATCACTGTGTGCATTATCCCTGTACTGTGACATCACTGTGTGCATTATCCCTGTACTGTGACATCACTGTGTGCATTATCACTGTACTGTGACATCACTGTGTGCATTATCACTGTACTGTGACATTACTGTGTATATTATCCCTGTATTATGACATCACTGTGTGCATTATCCCTGTACTGTGACATCACTGTGTGCATTATCACTGTACTGTGACATTACTGTGTGCATTATCCCTGTACTGTGACATTACTGTGTATATTATCCCTGTACTGTGACATCACTGTGTGCATTATCCCTGTACTGTGACATTACTGTGTATATTATCCCTGTACTGTGACATTACTGTGTTCATTATCCCTGAACTGTGACATGCCTGTGTGCATTATCCCTGTACTGTGACATCACTGTGTGCATTATACCTGTACTGTGACATCACTGTGTGCATTATCCCTGTACTGTGACATTATTGTGCATATTATTCCTGTACTGTGACATCACTGTGTGCATTATCCCTGTACTGTGGCATTACTGTGCATATTATTTCTGTACTGTGACATCACTGTATATATTATCTCTGTACTGTGACATCACTGTGTATATTATCCCCATACTGTGACATCACTTTGTGCATTATCCCTGTACTGTGACATCACTGTGTGCATTATCCCTGTACTGTGGCATTACTGTGCATATTATTCCTGTACTGTGACATCACTGTATATATTATCTCTGTACTGTGACATCACTGTGTATATTATCCCCATACTGTGACATCACTGTGTGCATTATCCCTGTACTGTGACATCACTGTGTGCATTATCCCTGTACTGTGGCATTACTGTGCACATTATTCCTGTACTGTGACATCACTGTACTCTGTATCTCTGTACTGTGACATCACTGTGTATATTATCCCCATACTGTGACATCACTGTGTGCATTATCCCTGTACTGTGACATCACTGTGTGCATTATCCCTGTACTGTGACATCACTGTGTGCATTATCACTGTACTGTGACATCACTGTGTGCATTATCACTGTACTGTGACATTACTGTGTATATTATCCCTGTATTGTGACATCACTGTGTGCATTATCCCTGTACTGTGACATCACTGTGTGCATTATCACTGTACTGTGACATTACTGTGTGCATTATCCCTGTACTGTGACATTACTGTGTATATTATCCCTGTACTGTGACATCACTGTGTGCATTATCCCTGTACTGTGACATTACTGTGTGCATTATCCCTGTACTGTGACATTACTGTGTATATTATCCCTGTACTGTGACATTACTGTGTGCATTATAACTGAACTGTGACATGCCTGTGTGCATTATCCCTGTACTGTGACATCACTGTGTGCATTATACCTGTACTGTGACATCACTGTGTGCATTATCCCTGTACTGTGACATTATTGTGCATATTATTCCTGTACTGTGACATCACTGTGTGCATTATCCCTGTACTGTGGCATTACTGTGCATATTATTCCTGTACTGTGACATCACTGTATATATTATTTCTGTACTGTGACATCACTGTGTATATTATCCCCATACTGTGACATCACTGTGTGCATTATCCCTGTACTGTGACATCACTGTGTGCATTATCCCTGTACTGTGGCATTACTGTGCACATTATTCCTGTACTGTGACATCACTGTACTCTGTATCTCTGTACTGTGACATCACTGTGTATATTATCCCCATACTGTGACATCACTGTGTGCATTATCCCTGTACTGTGACATCACTGTGTGCATTATCCCTGTACTGTGACATCACTGTGTGCATTATCACTGTACTGTGACATCACTGTGTGCATTATCACTGTACTGTGACATTACTGTGTATATTATCCCTGTATTATGACATCACTGTGTGCATTATCCCTGTACTGTGACATCACTGTGTGCATTATCACTGTACTGTGACATTACTGTGTGCATTATCCCTGTACTGTGACATTACTGTGTATATTATCCCTGTACTGTGACATCACTGTGTGCATTATCCCTGTACTGTGACATTACTGTGTATATTATCCCTGTACTGTGACATTACTGTGTTCATTATCCCTGAACTGTGACATGCCTGTGTGCATTATCCCTGTACTGTGACATCACTGTGTGCATTATACCTGTACTGTGACATCACTGTGTGCATTATCCCTGTACTGTGACATTATTGTGCATATTATTCCTGTACTGTGACATCACTGTGTGCATTATCCCTGTACTGTGGCATTACTGTGCATATTATTTCTGTACTGTGACATCACTGTATATATTATCTCTGTACTGTGACATCACTGTGTATATTATCCCCATACTGTGACATCACTTTGTGCATTATCCCTGTACTGTGACATCACTGTGTGCATTATCCCTGTACTGTGGCATTACTGTGCATATTATTCCTGTACTGTGACATCACTGTATATATTATCTCTGTACTGTGACATCACTGTGTATATTATCCCCATACTGTGACATCACTGTGTGCATTATCCCTGTACTGTGACATCACTGTGTGCATTATCCCTGTACTGTGGCATTACTGTGCACATTATTCCTGTACTGTGACATCACTGTACTCTGTATCTCTGTACTGTGACATCACTGTGTATATTATCCCCATACTGTGACATCACTGTGTGCATTATCCCTGTACTGTGACATCACTGTGTGCATTATCCCTGTACTGTGACATCACTGTGTGCATTATCACTGTACTGTGACATCACTGTGTGCATTATCACTGTACTGTGACATTACTGTGTATATTATCCCTGTATTGTGACATCACTGTGTGCATTATCCCTGTACTGTGACATCACTGTGTGCATTATCACTGTACTGTGACATTACTGTGTGCATTATCCCTGTACTGTGACATTACTGTGTATATTATCCCTGTACTGTGACATCACTGTGTGCATTATCCCTGTACTGTGACATTACTGTGTGCATTATCCCTGTACTGTGACATTACTGTGTATATTATCCCTGTACTGTGACATTACTGTGTGCATTATAACTGAACTGTGACATGCCTGTGTGCATTATCCCTGTACTGTGACATCACTGTGTGCATTATACCTGTACTGTGACATCACTGTGTGCATTATCCCTGTACTGTGACATTATTGTGCATATTATTCCTGTACTGTGACATCACTGTGTGCATTATCCCTGTACTGTGGCATTACTGTGCATATTATTCCTGTACTGTGACATCACTGTATATATTATTTCTGTACTGTGACATCACTGTGTATATTATCCCCATACTGTGACATCACTGTGTGCATTATCCCTGTACTGTGACATCACTGTGTGCATTATCCCTGTACTGTGGCATTACTGTGCACATTATTCCTGTACTGTGACATCACTGTACTCTGTATCTCTGTACTGTGACATCACTGTGTATATTATCCCCATACTGTGACATCACTGTGTGCATTATCCCTGTACTGTGACATCACTGTGTGCATTATCCCTGTACTGTGACATCACTGTGTGCATTATCACTGTACTGTGACATCACTGTGTGCATTATCACTGTACTGTGACATTACTGTGTATATTATCCCTGTATTATGACATCACTGTGTGCATTATCCCTGTACTGTGACATCACTGTGTGCATTATCACTGTACTGTGACATTACTGTGTGCATTATCCCTGTACTGTGACATTACTGTGTATATTATCCCTGTACTGTGACATCACTGTGTGCATTATCCCTGTACTGTGACATTACTGTGTATATTATCCCTGTACTGTGACATTACTGTGTTCATTATCCCTGAACTGTGACATGCCTGTGTGCATTATCCCTGTACTGTGACATCACTGTGTGCATTATACCTGTACTGTGACATCACTGTGTGCATTATCCCTGTACTGTGACATTATTGTGCATATTATTCCTGTACTGTGACATCACTGTGTGCATTATCCCTGTACTGTGGCATTACTGTGCATATTATTTCTGTACTGTGACATCACTGTATATATTATCTCTGTACTGTGACATCACTGTGTATATTATCCCCATACTGTGACATCACTTTGTGCATTATCCCTGTACTGTGACATCACTGTGTGCATTATCCCTGTACTGTGGCATTACTGTGCATATTATTCCTGTACTGTGACATCACTGTATATATTATCTCTGTACTGTGACATCACTGTGTATATTATCCCCATACTGTGACATCACTGTGTGCATTATCCCTGTACTGTGACATCACTGTGTGCATTATCCCTGTACTGTGGCATTACTGTGCACATTATTCCTGTACTGTGACATCACTGTACTCTGTATCTCTGTACTGTGACATCACTGTGTATATTATCCCCATACTGTGACATCACTGTGTGCATTATCCCTGTACTGTGACATCACTGTGTGCATTATCCCTGTACTGTGACATCACTGTGTGCATTATCACTGTACTGTGACATCACTGTGTGCATTATCACTGTACTGTGACATTACTGTGTATATTATCCCTGTATTGTGACATCACTGTGTGCATTATCCCTGTACTGTGACATCACTGTGTGCATTATCACTGTACTGTGACATTACTGTGTGCATTATCCCTGTACTGTGACATTACTGTGTATATTATCCCTGTACTGTGACATCACTGTGTGCATTATCCCTGTACTGTGACATTACTGTGTGCATTATCCCTGTACTGTGACATTACTGTGTATATTATCCCTGTACTGTGACATTACTGTGTGCATTATAACTGAACTGTGACATGCCTGTGTGCATTATCCCTGTACTGTGACATTATTGTGCATATTATTCCTGTACTGTGACATCACTGTGTGCATTATCCCTGTACTGTGGCGTGGCATTACTGTGTATATTATCCCCATACTGTGACATCACTGTGTGCATTATCCCTGTACTGTGACATCACTGTGTGCATTATCCCTGTACTGTGGCATTACTGTGCATATTATTCCTGTACTGTGACATCACTGTATATATTATCTCTGTACTGTGACATCACTGTGTATATTATCCCCATACTGTGACATCACTGTGTCCATTATCCCTATACTGTGACATCACTGTGTGCATTATCCCTGTACTGTGACATCACTGTGTGCATTATCCCTGTACTGTGACATCACTGTGTGCATTATCCCTGTACTGTGACATCACTGTGTGCATTATCACTGTACTGTGACATCACTGTGTGCATTATCACTGTACTGTGACATTACTGTGTATATTATCCCTGTATTGTGACATCACTGTGTGCATTATCCCTGTACTGTGACATCACTGTGTGCATTATCACTGTACTGTGACATTACTGTGTGCATTATCCCTGTACTGTGACATTACTGTGTGCATTATCCCTGTACTGTGACATTACTGTGTATATTATCCCTGTACTGTGACATTACTGTGTGCATTATCCCTGTACTGTGACATTACTGTGTATATTATCCCTGTACTGTGACATTACTGTGTGCATTATAACTGAACTGTGACATGCCTGTGTGCATTATCCCTGTACTGTGACATTATTGTGCATATTATTCCTGTACTGTGACATCACTGTGTGCATTATCCCTGTACTGTGGCATTACTGTGCATATTATTCCTGTACTGTGACATCACTGTATATATTATTTCTGTACTGTGACATCACTGTGTATATTATCCCCATACTGTGACATCACTGTGTGCATTATCCCTGTACTGTGACATCACTGTGTGCATTATCCCTGTACTGTGGCATTACTGTGCACATTATTCCTGTACTGTGACATCACTGTACTCTGTATCTCAGTACTGTGACATCACTGTGTATATTATCCCCATACTGTGACATCACTGTGTGCACTATCCCTGTACTGTGACATTACTGTGTGCATTATCCCTGTACTGTGACATCACTGTGTGCATTATCACTGTACTGTGACATCACTGTGTGCATTATCACTGTACTGTGACATTACTGTGTATATTATCCCTGTATTGTGACATCACTGTGTGCATTATCCCTGTACTGTGACATCACTGTGTGCATTATCACTGTACTGTGACATTACTGTGTGCATTATCCCTGTACTGTGACATTACTGTGTATATTATCCCTGTACTGTGACATCACTGTGTGCATTATCCCTGTACTGTGACATTACTGTGTATATTATCCCTGTACTGTGACATTACTGTGTTCATTATCCCTGAACTGTGACATGCCTGTGTGCATTATCCCTGTTCTGTGACATCACTGTGTGCATTATACCTGTACTGTGACATCACTGTGTGCATTATCCCTGTACTGTGACATTATTGTGCATATTATTCCTGTACTGTGACATCACTGTGTGCATTATCCCTGTACTGTGGCATTACTGTGCATATTATTTCTGTACTGTGACATCACTGTATATATTATCTCTGTACTGTGACATCACTGTTTATATTATCCCCATACTGTGACATCACTTTGTGCATTATCCCTGTACTGTGACATCACTGTGTGCATTATCCCTGTACTGTGGCATTACTGTGCATATTATTCCTGTACTGTGACATCACTGTATATATTATTTCTGTACTGTGACATCACTGTGTATATTATCCCCATACTGTGACATCACTGTGTGCATTATCCCTGTACTGTGACATCACTGTGTGCATTATCCCTGTACTGTGGCATTACTGTGCACATTATTCCTGTACTGTGACATCACTGTACTCTGTATCTCTGTACTGTGACATCACTGTGTATATTATCCCCATACTGTGACATCACTGTGTGCATTATCCCTGTACTGTGACATCACTGTGTGCATTATCCCTGTACTGTGACTTCACTGTGTGCATTATCACTGTACTGTGACATCACTGTGTGCATTATCACTGTACTGTGACATTACTGTGTATATTATCCCTGTATTATGACATCACTGTGTGCATTATCCCTGTACTGTGACATCACTGTGTGCATTATCACTGTACTGTGACATTACTGTGTGCATTATCCCTGTACTGTGACATTACTGTGTATATTATCCCTGTACTGTGACATCACTGTGTGCATTATCCCTGTACTGTGACATTACTGTGTATATTATCCCTGTACTGTGACATTACTGTGTTCATTATCCCTGAACTGTGACATGCCTGTGTGCATTATCCCTGTACTGTGACATCACTGTGTGCATTATACCTGTACTGTGACATCACTGTGTGCATTATCCCTGTACTGTGACATTATTGTGCATATTATTCCTGTACTGTGACATCACTGTGTGCATTATCCCTGTACTGTGGCATTACTGTGCATATTATTTCTGTACTGTGACATCACTGTATATATTATCTCTGTACTGTGACATCACTGTGTATATTATCCCCATACTGTGACATCACTTTGTGCATTATCCCTGTACTGTGACATCACTGTGTGCATTATCCCTGTACTGTGGCATTACTGTGCATATTATTCCTGTACTGTGACATCACTGTATATATTATCTCTGTACTGTGACATCACTGTGTATATTATCCCCATACTGTGACATCACTGTGTGCATTATCCCTGTACTGTGACATCACTGTGTGCATTATCCCTGTACTGTGGCATTACTGTGCACATTATTCCTGTACTGTGACATCACTGTACTCTGTATCTCTGTACTGTGACATCACTGTGTATATTATCCCCATACTGTGACATCACTGTGTGCATTATCCCTGTACTGTGACATCACTGTGTGCATTATCCCTGTACTGTGACATCACTGTGTGCATTATCACTGTACTGTGACATCACTGTGTGCATTATCACTGTACTGTGACATTACTGTGTATATTATCCCTGTATTGTGACATCACTGTGTGCATTATCCCTGTACTGTGACATCACTGTGTGCATTATCACTGTACTGTGACATTACTGTGTGCATTATCCCTGTACTGTGACATTACTGTGTATATTATCCCTGTACTGTGACATCACTGTGTGCATTATCCCTGTACTGTGACATTACTGTGTATATTATCCCTGTACTGTGACATTACTGTGTTCATTATCCCTGAACTGTGACATGTCTGTGTGCATTATCCCTGTACTGTGACATCACTGTGTGCATTATACCTGTACTGTGACATCACTGTGTGCATTATCCCTGTACTGTGACATTATTGTGCATATTATTCCTGTACTGTGACATCACTGTGTGCATTATCCCTGTACTGTGGCATTACTGTGCATATTATTTCTGTACTGTGACATCACTGTATATATTATCTCTGTACTGTGACATCACTGTGTATATTATCCCCATACTGTGACATCACTTTGTGCATTATCCCTGTACTGTGACATCACTGTGTGCATTATCCCTGTACTGTGGCATTACTGTGCATATTATTCCTGTACTGTGACATCACTGTATATATTATCTCTGTACTGTGACATCACTGTGTATATTATCCCCATACTGTGACATCACTGTGTGCATTATCCCTGTACTGTGACATCACTGTGTGCATTTATCACTGTACTGTGACATCACTGTGTGCATTATCACTGTACTGTGACATTACTGTGTATATTATCCCTGTATTGTGACATCACTGTGTGCATTATCCCTGTACTGTGACATCACTGTGTGCATTATCACTTTTCTGTGACATTACTATGTATATTATCCCTGTGTTGTGACATCACTGTGTGCATTATCCCTGTATTGTGACATCACTGTGTGCATTATCCCTGTACTGTGACATCACTGTGTGCATTATCACTGTACTGTGACATTACTGTGTGCATTATCCCTGTACTGTGACATTACTGTGTGCATTATCCCTGTACTGTGACATTACTGTGTATATTATCCCTGTACTGTGACATTACTGTGTGCATTATCCATGTACTGTGACATTACTGTGTATATTATCCCTGTACTGTGACATTACTGTGTGCATTATCCCTGAACTGTGACATGCCTGTGTGCATTATCCCTGTACTGTGACATCACTGTGTGCATTATCCCTGTACTGTGACATCACTGTGTGCATTATCCCTGTACTGTGACATTATTGTGCATATTATTCCTGTACTGTGACATCACTGTGTGTGTTATCCCCTACTGTGAAATCACTGGGGCGGATTTATGAAGACTGGTGTTACTCACGCTAGTCTTCATAGCCCCACCCTCTGCCTGCCTTCACTACTCCCCTTTTTGGGAAAGTGGTAAAAGCACCACATAGTAGCAACTGATGTACAAGACATAATAAATCTGCCCCACTGTTTATAATCCCTGTTCTGTGATATCATTGTGTTAGTTTAGAGCTAGGCTAGCTACAGACTTACACCGGAAATGTTGGTAGAGCTGGCGCTAGGATATGTATACAATAATAATGCATCAGCGCATCTACTATAATATCTATAGTATCTTCTGCTTTGTCTGTACTTCCTATAATTAATAATCCATATGTTATAAATTTTTCAGAACGCAGACTAATAGCTAGGACTAGACTTTTCAGATAGTAAGCTACAGTGTATATATAGATGTATGATTAAATATACATGAGATCTGCTATTTATGTATATGTTTCTGATGTCTGTGTTGTGGAGAATCTAATCTATTATCGTCTTTTCACCATTTCTATAGGTCCTAATTCTTTTAGTTGTTTGTATACATCTAGTCTAGCATGCCCTTCGCCAGTTTCTCTGCTTTTTTATGACTATTATCACTACAGCACTGTAAACAGCCAGCCAACGTTACCATCTGTACAATAACTCAAGGAGTTATATAAAAGGAAGGGCTTTGAGTCTTTAGTGTGTACCTCTAGTTAAAAATAAAGAATTACCTGAAAAAAGGGACCTTTCACCTCCTCAACAAACTCCAGTTCTTTGCATCCTTTAAAATACTGCACTGAAATTTTTTCAGTAGCCCACACCATTCCTGAGCAATTAGTGGAGTTAGTTTTGGGGTTTTATATGTTACTTAGGTTCTCTACTTTCAGATGGGTGGTCTTGGGCCAAACCAGACAAGGGGGAGTGATTCTGAGCTGAAACCTGTGATTGGACAGTATCAGAGAGCTCTGGATCACACCCCCTACCCGTTTCTTCCTGAGACCACCCATTTGATAGTAAAAGTCTATTTAATACCTCAGGCTCTAAAACTAACTGCACTGATTGCTCAGGAATGGTGAGAGATAGAGAAACAATTCCAGCTGTGTTGGACTCAGAATAGCAGTGTCTATTAAAGGATGAAAAGAACTGGAATTGGTGGAGATGGTGAAAGGTCCTCTTTAACTTTGCCATGTAGTCTGCGGATTTTCTAAGCTTTATGCTCCAGCAGCAGACAGTGCCATGTGCTTTGTCCTAGGCATTCTAATCCAGCAAAAAGTCTCTGAAAAGCATCTCTTGATACAACAAAAGCAGCACAGTGAGGCTTCCTGCTGACTATGATGCCTAGGAGGCAGTACAGGACTCTCTGCTGTTCCATGTCTGTTGCAGGAGTGTGCAGCAAGTGTGTCTGTGTGTCGTGGATCCAGTAGCTTCCTTGCTTCCGGGAGTATTAGCTGTGTGGTCTGCCTGCCAGCCCATCACAGCTAACACACCAAGAGCCTCGGCATTTTCGGGTGTTGCATTGTTGCAGTAGAGGCTAACTATGCCTCTCCTATATGCAACACCAATCTGCCTGGTTTGAGGTGGTTCAGGTGGTGCCTGATACAGTCACAGCATATCCACAGTATATTCCAGGCAGCACCTGATTTTACCCACTCCACTCTAGCATCTACCGTCTGTGTAGCTACAGCTCAAAGCGGAGGATTCTGCTAAGGAACTACATGGAAAAGTTAAAGTTATTGAGTATTGCAGTATTTAGAATTTTACCATCATTTTTCACATCAGAGGTTATGCCACTGTTAAACTGGGATGCCTAGGGCCCACCAGTAAAATTCATTATAGGGCCACTACACAGCTACATGTAAATATTAATATTATAATTAAATGTCACCAACAAAAATGTATTTTCCAGTAGTATCTTGCTGCCTAGCCCTTGTCTATGTCCTATCAGTAGCTGCTGCCTGGCTTTTGCCGTCAGCTAGGGCCCGTCAGATCTATAAGCCAGAGATATGTGCCCACACAGCAGCAGACCTATTGCTGAAAGATGACTGGTGATTGGGGCCCCTGCAGTGTGGGTAGATGGAGCCCAGGAACTCTGCATCTATCTCAGCTGCCCAATGTGTCTACAGTATATAAAAATAAACTGGGCAGTTTCTTAAATATTTTACATAGTATATTATATATAACCTGCTTCAGATGCTGTACAAGTATTTGTATGAAGTACAAAGAGTATACTACACCATGCCAGGGTTGTACCTGGCTCTGGGGTCCACTGGAGGATTCACCTGTTTAACTGTGGGCCAGTCCAAGCCTGAGTTACCCAACACAGTCAGTTGTAAAACTAGTGTATGGACTGGTGATCTCAAGACACAACCTCAGAACTTCTAGGGTATGTTCACACGACGGAAAGTGATGCAGTGCATCGGCATTCCGTCATGGCATCCCGCTGCTGATTAGGCCTGGATGAATGGGTCTAATCAGCAGGGAGTCTCGAGCTGCAACTCCGTGGCCGAATCAGCTGCGGAGTCCGCGTCAAGATCGAGCAGGACGTTTCTTTTTTCTGCGTCCTGCTGCAATCTCTGCCTCCCATTGAAAACAATGGAAGGCGGATTCCGGGGCAAAATCCGCCCCCAATTCCGCAGCAAATTCCTCCGTGTAAACACACCCCTGGACTCCAGCAAATCAGAGAAGAATTTGACCATGAGTCTGCAGATCGGAGGTGTGCACTACTAAACAATGTTTTTTTATGCTATAGGTGTGACAGAGGTATGTCGGGGTTACCGGCAGCAGTATTTTAGTGTTCTAGCAAAATGCTTCTGTACTTGAGATCAATACATATCAGACTTTGTATGAAGAAAGCTTCCTGCATGACCTTCGCCAAGTGGTTCACAAGAAAATGCATCTGCACGGGGTTAATTACTATTGCATGGATTCTGTCTCTAGTTTGCAATCCAAAGACGTTGGGAGTTTTTACCTGAAACCTTAGCACTCAGCAATTCCTTCTGAATGTCTTGGATTGCTTCTCGTTCATCTGCCATGTTTTTCCTAAGGATTACTGAAATGAAATTGTAAAATTGCACATACATATATTGAGTAAAATGCAAGATTCAACTTGACTAAAACCACAAAACATCACACAGACACAGTGAAACTCATCTACTCTCAGCTCCAACAGTGCTATAGCAGGTCACCTTGAGATGACCGTCACTGTGGCCCTTTGATGTTCAGTCCTCAGCGCGTTCCCTCGCAGTACAGGATGGAACAAAAGTAAAGGTCCCGTCCCTGCTCCATCTCCTGCCTGACTGAGGAAAGCATGGATTCCACAGCGCTTTACAGATATTGCCAACACTATATCTGTAAAGGCCTCTTAAACTAAATTCAAAAGTAAAAAAAATTAAAAAAAAAAAAAAAAAAAAAAAAAAGTAAAACTAGTATGTCTTCGGAGGAAATCAGAGTACCCGGAGAAAACCCACACAAATACGGTGTGAACAAACTCCATACAGATGTCCTTGGCTGGATTCAAACCCAGGACTCCAAGGCAACAGTGCTAACCACTGAACCACTGTGCTGTAAAACACAATATAAAGGAGTACTGGTATTAATGTGGAATGTGGACCCTGGGATATTCATATTTCTATGAAATTAACGTTATAATCTAATAATAGTTATGGCAATGCATTTGCTTAATGTATGATATAACCCATATCACAATATTACATAATACACCAGTATAGCACCAAAATCACCTTTTAACTCTTGATATGTATCCAGGTAGTTCTAAGAAATCCATTGAGGTTATTACCTTGGCTTTTGGCTTTTGCAGTGATTTTTGAAATATTATTTACTATATTGCTGATTATGTAATATTGGGTGTATCACTAACTGGAATGTTTAGTAGTTTGTTTCAGTTGCATTGTGATTGTCAGTGAAATTGTGCAATATACAGTGGGGAAAAAAATATTTACTCAGCCACCAATTGTGCAAGTTCTCCCACTTAAAAAGATGAGGCCGGCCTGTAATTGTAATCATCGGTAGACCTCAACTATGAGAGACAAAATGAGAAAACATATCTAGAAAATCACATTGTCTGATTTTTTAAGAATTTATTTGCAAATTATGGTGGAAAATAAGTATTTGGTCAACAACAAAAGTTCATCTCAATACTTTGTTATATATCCTTTGTTGGCAATGACAGAGGTCAAACGTTTTCTGTAAGTCTTCACAAGGTTGGCACACACTGTTGCTGGTATGTTGGCCCATTTCTCCATGCAGATCTCCTCTAGAGCAGTGATGTTTTGGGGCTGTCGCTGGGCAAAACGGACTTTCAACTCCCGTCAAAAGGTTTTCTATGGGGTTGAGATCTGGAGACTGGGTAGGCCACTCCAGGACCTTGAAATGCTTCTTATGAAGCTACTCCTTCGTTGCCCTGGTGGTGTGCTTGGGATCATTGTTATGCTGAAAGACCCAGCCATGTTTCATCTTCAATGCCCTTGCTGATGGAAGGAGGTTTGCACTCAAAATCTCATGATACATGGACACATTCATTCTTTCATGTACACGGATCAGTCATCCTGGTCCCTTTGCAGAGAAACAGGCCCAAAGCATGATGTTGCCACCCCCATACTTCACAGTAGGTATGGTGTTCTTTGGATGCAACTCAGCATTCACTCTCCTGCAAACACGACGAGTTGTGTTTCTACCAAACAGTTCTACTTTGGTTTCATCTGACCATATGACATTCTCCCAATACTCTTCTGGAACATCCAAATGCTCTCTAGCAAACTTCAGATGGGCCCGGATATGTACTGGCTTATGCAGGGGGACACATCTGGCACTGCAGCATCTGAGTCCCTGGCGGCGTAGTGTGTTACTGACGGTAGCCTTTGTTACGTTAGTCCCAGCTTTCTGCAGGTCATTCACTAGGTCCCCCGTGTGGTTCTGGGATTTTTGCTCACCGTTCTTGTGATCATTTTGACCCCACGGGGTGAGATCTTGCGTGTAGCCCCTGATCGAGGGAGATTATCAGTGGTCTTGTATGTCTTCCATTTTCTAATTATTGCTCCCACAGTTGATTTCTTCACACCAAGCTGCTTGCCTATTGCAGATTCAGTCTTCCCAGCCTGGTGCAGGTCTACAATTTTGTTTCTGGTGTCCTTCCACAGCTCTTTGGTCTTCACCATAGTGAAGTTTGCAGTGCGACTGTTTGAGGTTGTGGACAGGTGTCTTTTATACTAACAATGTCAAACAGGAGCCATTACTACAGGTAATGAGTGGAGGACAGAGGAGCCTCTTAGAGAGGAAGTTACAGGTCTGTGTGAGTCAGAAATCTTGCTTGTTTGTAGGTGACTAAATACTTATTTTCCACCATAATTTGCAAATAAATTCTTTAAAAATCAGACAATGTGATTTTCTAGATATGTTTTCTCATTTTGTCTCTCATAGTTGAGGTCTACCTATGATGACAATTACAGGCCTCTCTCATCTTTTTAAGTGGGAGAACTTGCACAATTGGTGGCTGACTAAATACTTTTTTTTCCCCACTGTATATTATACCCGAATTGTCAAACTCAAAGCTGGGTAATTTTTTCACATTCTAGTATCACAGTGTGGACAGAGTTTTTGCTGGGGGGTAGGGTTGTGATGTTAATTGGAATATAGGATCAATGGTGTACATACAAGAGAGGATGACCCACATAAAAAAGCAAACTGGGCCACTGTGCTAGATATGACTATCTAGGATGGGAGCTCCTGGTGTTCGTTTCACCTTCTATTCTCTTTTCTTGATATATGGTCAAATGCCGTTCTTCTGGAGAGGGGAGCCCTATAAAGGTTCTTACTACCCAAAAGAAAGAGTACATGACTCTGACTCACATATTTTTTAATGCAAAAGCCATAGAGCCCTGTTCTCTTGAAGGTGTGTGTCTTAGAGGTAGGAACCCACCTATACCTACTAAGCATTAATGATTGGGAAAACCCTTTAATCCTTAATTTCTAACTGCTCATGCTTGCTTTGGAAACCACACTTGAACATTAACCCCTTAAGGCTAAAACATAACATGAAGCTCCTCCGTTCCAATGCAAGAATACAAGGATTACTCACTAAGTTGACAGTAAACTTAACTGTAAGCAAGCAATGCCAGGCAGCTGCTGCCAAGGCAAATAAGTTCATAGGGGGCATCAAAAGCACAAACATAGTTCTGCCATTTTACAAATCACTTGTCAGACCGTATATAGAATATTGTGTACAGGTTGTGCTAGAATCTCCTTATACCCAGCACTTTTACTGTGACAAGGGGGCATCCACTATGTTTAGAGGAAAGAATGTTCTTACACACACATAGAAAGGAGTTCTTCACTGTAAAAGGGGTGAGATTATGGAACTCTCTGTACAAGGAAGTTGTCATAAGGAACTCACTAAAAGAGTTCAAGAAAGTCCTGGATGCCTTTCTTGAGAGTAGCAATATTACATGTTGTAGATATTATAAGATCTTTGGTGTTGGGACGTGGATCCAGGGATTTATTCTGATTATCAGATTGGATTTGGGAAATAATTTATCTCCTAAAATTAGGAAAATTGGCTTCTACCCCATGGAGTTTGTGTCTTCCTCAACCTTATAGGATAATAGGCTTAACTGAATGGACATACTTGTATATATTTTTTCAGCCTTAAATATTACAAACTACAGGAGCATCTCAATAAATTGGAATATCTTTGAAATGTTCATTCATTTCAGCAATTCAGTAATACAATTCATAATCAGCGTCTTCCATGATTGTGTGTCCTACTGAACCAGACTGAGGGACCATTTATAGGCTTAGGAAACCTTGGCAGGTGACACACTGAATTTACAATACTGAACTTTTTTACAATATTCTAATTTTGTTAGATTTTAGTTTTCATTACCTGTAATCCATAATCAGCATTTACAGAAATAAAACACTTGAAATAGAACACTCTGTGTGTAAAGAATCTAGAAAATATAGGAGGTCACTTTTTTAATTTAATTACTGAAAGAAATAAATGTTTCAAAGATATTCTAATTTATTGAGTTGCACCTGTACTATGTAAAATCTGTAACAGGAATCCCATGTACCATTTATAATACTTGTAACTATGTATCAGAGTGGCTTTTCAGTCCCCTCAGGAAACCAGGCCTGGGTGAAACTGCTAATAATGTTGTGTACTGCCATTGTCCCCTTAAGATCAGCACCAAGAACATGGATGTTATACACATATGTGCTCCTGCCACAAATTCCAGGATTGGAAGTAAATCTGTTTAACCCCACATTCAATAACCCCTTAAGTGCTACATTCAATAGCAACTATAGAATGTAAGGTGTTTGACACCTTTCTGCCATATTGACATACAATCACAGTGAAGATTATTATAAAGGCCCCTAAGTCTGCCATCGGTATCTACCTTTTAGGTCATGCCAGAGATATTGTTTAGACATAGTTTTCTTGTCAGTATAAAACTGACAGGTAAAAATGATTTGGAATTCTATGGTCTGTAATTTGTCATTAAAATTATTTATGGTGTTTTAAAAAACATAGAAAAGACATATTTTCTATTGTGACAAAATCATCAACCTGTAGAATAAAGATAACATTAGAATAGAAATATTGCTGATTTGCTGGGGTTCTGTTTTTTTTCCATTTCTCTCTCAAAAAATATGTACCCCTAAATAATACCATTAAAAAATTCTAATCCCATAAAATAGACAGGAAAATAAAAAAAAAGTTATGGCTCTCGGAATGCAGCAGGCCAAAAATTATTATTTTCCTTAAAACACACTTTCATTGTGCATAAAATGCTATATTTTGACATTAGTGCATTTCAACTGACTCGTAGACTATAGTTAACTTATGTTTACACACAAAAAATGTTAGAATAGCTGGGGTTTCTATTTACATGTCAATGACAAATTCTTGACAACATTTTTAAAAACAAATTTTAAAAGCTTTTTTTTTGCTTATAATCTGAAAACACTTATGTGCATTTTATCAAAATCCTGTTTACTCCCCATTCATCCATAAACCAATGTTGACCGCTGATTTTAACCTTTCGTTTACTTTCTTTTCTATTTTTATTATTAGGAAGAAATAAAAGCAATGTCCATTTACCATATCAGCGCTGAGACACTTACAAAACATTCTGCTTACTTCTTGAGACTGACTACTATGGTGCAGAAGAAAAACACTGTGTGCTTCCCAGGTCCTAATACTTGGATTACACCTATTCAGCAGGAGCTTTTAAGGTATCTCACTGGACCAGCACACGGAAGGTGAACAACAAAAGTTTTCTACTAAAATAGTTTTCCAATTGTACAAGCATGTTATTATATTTAGAAGCATGCTATTCTCAAGTTACTGGGGTCATTTGCTCGCCTTTCCCCAGATTCCAATAGAAAGATGATTTAGATAAAATCTCATCTCTAATTATGTGTAAAAGTCATATGAACAAGCAATTCCTCAGTAAAAGTCTACAAAAAGTGTTCCCCCATCTTATGTGTAATAAATAAATAGTTCCCTATAGAAATGGATCAGTAAGACATTACATCTACTTCAGGATTTGTCCTGTAGTTTTCCCTACAGTCCTAAATATCAAATCTTAGTTTTGCATCACTGCGTCTTCTGCTTCTTAAAATAAATCTTAATTATTAGCACTTGGTAATTCTACATCTGTGGCTGTAACGTACTGATTTTCAGAACCATGGACAGTACATTGTATGCACAAAGGACAGGAGAAGACACATTTCCACGCAATAGGGGAGGTTTAGTAATCAAAATGGACTAGAATTGGCACCAAACAACTCGTACATATGCTTTGCGCCATGTTTATTAATAATTTTCTACTCTTCCAAAAAAATGGATTAAAAAGTGGTCAAAAAGTTGAATGCACCCCAAAAGAGTACAGATTAAAACTACAGCTTGTCCCGCAAAATATGTCCTTACACAGCTTGAAGAATTTTAAAAATTAATAAGTTGTGGCTCTTATAATATGAAAAAAAAAGATATTAATCTTAAAGAAGTTTTTTTTTAATTGAGCAAAAATAGTAAAACATAAAAAATAATTATAAATTATAAATTGGGTATTACTGTAATTGAACTGCTTCACAGAATAAAGTTAACACAACATTTATACTGCATGGTGAACTCTACAAAAACTAAACACAAAAATAATCCAAACAATTGAAGAATTGATATTTTTTTCTATATCCTCATCCCAAAAAACAATAAAACTTACCATTAAAAATACAACTTGCAGCAAAATCAGGTCATCATGTGGCTACATCAATGGAAAAATAAAAAAAAAGTTATGAAGAAAGCAAAAAAGAATGCCGCATCCTGAAGATCAAACATGTGTCATTAAGGAGTTAAAGAGGCCTTATATACTTTATACAGCTAGCAGGCACAGCAGCTGATCAGTGGAGGTGCAGGGTCTCGAACCATCAATATCAAGTCTTGGACAACCCCTTTAACTATGAATAGCACAGTCACAGTACAAGATGGCAGTAATACTGTGTTAGTTGTCACTTATGGTAATTTTGTCATTATCTTTACTTACAACAGATCCGCAGTCTTGATAGAGCGTCTGAAGCCACCTAGTGCACTACCATTGGTTGGGGGTGTTATATTGCTGGACACATATCTTCTAGTCGCATGGACCGCCCCACATCACATCTTTTGTAAATGATCTAGATAAAGATACAAGGGATTAGTCAGCGGTGCTTCTGCTGTATGAGTCTCACAGTACAGTAAAATATAGAACAGAGCACCATTAGTCATTTCCTGAAACAAAAAAGAACTAATATGATGACTGGATTGTGATCACAAAATGTAACTTTGATTCCCGGAAAACCAAATATTTATCAAATATGCTATATCGTGTCATATCGATGCAAAAGTTATAAAGGCCCTTTTATGAAATTAGAAAAATATGCCTTTTTTTAGAAACAGCGCCACTCCTGTCTATAGTCAGTGCTGGGTGCTACAGCTCAGCATCACACACATTAAACGAACATTAAATCTAAAAATGACACTAGATAGACTTGTCCCCACTGCTTTTAGAACAGTCTTGTAGAATTTCTGTACAGGGTTTGTTACTGTCTGCAGACTGGTGAATGGCCAGTGGAGCGGCTTCGACAAGGGGCAAGGTCTAAAGATCATTGCTTTGTACTGTAGACAGGGCAGAGGGGTCCTACTGCAACCAGTTGTCTTATATCCAGAGTCAGGATTGTGAGGAAGAGAAGGAAGGACATAGCTGAGCTATTTCTTATATACTTCTCAGCTTCGTTCACAATATGAGACAACATATTATGTGTTTTATGCATTTTTTATGTTTATGGCTCCTTTAAGGGATTATAAAGATAATGAAAAGAAAAGCATTGGCAGCAGATGGGGATATGAGACATTACACTGGTATATTTCCATTTTCTGAGAAATCTATAATAATGGTTTGTAAAATAAATGTCAAAACGTATCTTCGCTTGTATTGATCTGTCTTAGCGTCCATTGGTCTTTAATGGTACATTCATAAGCAATTTGATATCAATCTATTTTATGCCATCCATTTGCTCTCCATTTTCTCATCTGCTGAGTGGTCAGGTTGTTTCAGTATGACATATCTGGTAATGTTATCTTCACATCCAATCCTTGCTTTGACCTAAGTCTAGGTTCACACTATCGTTATTTAATGTGCATTGTTCGCTTCCGTCATAGGATGAGAGCCACAAACATTAAATGACAGATGCAGACGGTGCCCCCTCCATCTGGTGTCTGTTTGCATTCACCCCCATGTAAGTAACATGACAGAAGCTTTCCTCCATCATGCATGCAGGAGTTTTTCTTCCGTTACAAAAGTGTACAAACATGACGGAAGAAAGTGTTCCTCATGTTGTTTACATTAGAGTCAATACTCTGCTCCAGTTAATGTCCTTTCCTGTCATCCTAAGACAGATGACAGCAATGGACATTAACAACTGTAGTGTGGGGGGCTCATTTTAGAGATAGGTTTGAGTCCCAGAGGTGGCCCCCGCATCTATCACACATTTACAGCATATCCTGTGGCTATGCCATAAATGTCTTTTGTGGGAAAACTCCTTTAAGGGAATGAATAGAGCCCCCAGTATTATAATAAAGCCGTCATCTGTCATTGTAACATCTCCCTCCACTGATAACAAGTGAACGTAGCTATAGGGAGTGCAGAGATAGCAATAGATACCAGGCCCTAGAGCCTGAGGATGCCCAAAGGACTCTGTAAAACATAAAAAGACACCAGTATTATAGATAGCACATAATAAGTAGGGTCCCATTACAGAGTTTGCATTGGGGCCCAGAAACTTCAAGCTACGCCTCTGAATATGGAAATTTTGATAACACAACTACCCTGCACAGCAGTACTGAAAACTGAGCTACATGAACTGCCTAAAAGTATGGCCAGAGTGAAAACTTCAGTATTTCATACACATGTACATAGATAGTGACATGGAAAATTACACATACATGGCAAAACCTTTTAAAAATTAAGCTCTACCTAAAACTTTGGTTTAAATAATATGTAATTTTTATCACACATTTCCTTTCATTGTTTCCTCTTTCTTTTGTCCTAGATTTAGCAGGTATACTGTACAGTAGGTTGGGTTCCCACTGTCTTGACTTTATTGATAAACATAGTATACAACATTTCCTATTATTATAAGTATTTTCAGTTTCTTGCGGTCGTCTGATTACTGACACATCAATATGTTCCCGTTACGTATTTATTCATTGTTTATTTTAAGTGTCTTTATTCCTATACTTCCTACCAATCCATCAGTTATGCACATTTGTATCCTCGGCTGATCTATATATTTCTGTTGGTTTTCTTCTTTGCTTGTTTTACATAAAATTATATTTTTGAATGAGAAAAGTGCATTTTTCAGTAAAACCAAAAACTGCATTATTTTATGGGAGTCAGTGGCAGATGTATCCAGCTACGTATATAGACATATTCATATTGAGTGGTCATTTAAGGCTGGATTCACATCTTTGTTGGAGTCTCCGCCACAGATTCCGCCTAAACCAGGCGGACAAATGGCGGACCCCATTATAGTCTATGGGGTCCACGGGTAACCACTTTTTAAGCGGACAGTGTCTCTGTATTTTGGGTCTCCATGTATGTCATCTGAACCAACTGATTTTGGCAGGATAAGACAAGGGAGTCTGTCTCGAGGAAACCCAATATCACATCGACCGCAGTGAACTATAGGGGACATTATGCTGAGCACCATCATACCTTTACATAGACAGATTCACCATTTTCTTGAAAAGCTATTTTTATAAATATGCCAATGAGGCTCATGTGCAGTGGGGCATGCAGGAGCATCCAAAAACTCTGTATTCAGGGAGCCTACTCCTTCCTTCCTACTGACAACACATGCATGCTCAGCCAAGCCAAGTGTGCATGTGTATGAGGTGATCAGGAGAATAGCTGTCAGCTGAATGAGTGTTCAACCAGACTTAATCTAAGAGCATTGGTGGATCCTGCCCAGCTTTAGACATTGTGATAAATTCAAGGGCAGTATCTGGTTATTTACAACTAGCGCGTAACGTTACAATAACAGGTCTACAATAACACCAATGACTTCAACCTGCATTTTCCTAACAATCCACACTATGGAGAAACTCATAGCAGGTTTGCCAATAAATCAGGGGTCAGCAACCTTCGGCATTCCAGCTGCTGTGAAACTACAACTCCCAACATGCTCCATGCACTTCCATAGGAGTTCCAAGATCAGCAGTGCAAGTATGCATGCTGGGAGTTGTAGTTTTACAACAGCTGGAGTGCCAAAGGTTGTCTACCCCTGCAATAAATTATGTGGATTCCCACAGAGATAAAGGCAAAGGTATAAAAATAGTCTACATTTTTTGCAGGTTTTTGTCCTGGAGACATTACCTCGAAGAAGGAAGCTGCACGTAGGTGAACCAGTTGCTATTTATTTTACTGAATAACTTTGGTAAATTGAAAATTTGGGTCAAAATAAATTTTGCAGAGTAAGTTTTTATTCGCTGTGTTTGCTAGCCAAGCTTGCTGTGCTGTACATGAATGAGTTAGGATTGTTGCCTAAAAACTTACACAAGCTTGTAGGACTTGGCAAGAGGAGATGCAGCTGCTCTCTAATGCGAAGCAATGAGAATATCATTTTTTTAAGGGAATCTGTCTTTTAACTATAGAGATTCCCTAAGAAAGGATGATAAGTATTCTACTTTTATGCTACCATAACTGTGTGCTATGTATATAAATGGAACAATTGAGAGGGATGAAGTGGCCACATGGACATGGTCACAGATTCCCACATGGCACCTCGAAATCACAAGGACATCTTTATTAACATACTTGTTATGCCAAACTATAATAACACTTGTTTGTGTTTCTTATGGCATCTATTAGCTTGTCTTAGTTAAAGGGGTTTACTTCTCTTTAAGGCCGGGGGCCCCATGTGGCGTAAACAGCGCTGTTTGGCCGTGGCGGAAATGCTGTGGAAAAATCTGCTGCTTTTTACAGTCCACACATTGTGGCAGTGGGTATGCTGCAATTTCCAAAACCGCAACAGTTTTGCAGCATGTCACTTATACCAATGGAAATGCCGGCGGTTTCCCTATAGGTATAATGGAAGCAGAAAGTCCACAGAAGAAAGTTCTGCAGACATTCTGTGAAAAAGTTGCGGGAAAAAACACAATGTGTTGCCGCCAGGTTTTTTTTTGCTGTGGCCCGCTACATGGGGCCTTAGCCTAATGAAGTGTACAGGAGTGGGTGGAGCTGATAATGTTACACTTTAAGGCTGGGGCCCCATGTTGCAAAAACACCCCGATTTGGCCTTTTTGGCGTTTTACAGTCCTTGCAAAGTGGATGGGATTCTGGCCAATCTCATTCACACATTGCAGAAAAATACGCGCAGCAGACATGTTGCGACTTCAAAAACTGTCACATTTTTGAAAATCACAGCATGTCAATTATACCTAAAAAATGCATTGCATTTTCTGTATAGGTATAATAGAAGCAGAAAATCTTCAGAGGAAAACTGCAGACTTTCTGTGAAAAGCGTATGTATAATTAGTTTTGCAAGTGTGGCACAAAAACTCTGAGGAAAAAAACATGTTTTTTTCGTGTTTTTTTCTGCAGTGTTTTTCTTCAGGACTTTCTGCTTCTATTATAACAATACAGAAAACGTCAGCGTTTCCATAGGTATAATTGATATACTGTGATTTACAAAAACATGAGCGTTTTTGAAATCGCAGCATTTTCGCTGCAGATTTTTTTCTGTAATGTTTGGATGGGATTAGCCAGAATCCCATTTACTTTGTAGGTACTGTAATATGCAGTATTTATTTTATGCAACGTAGGGCCCCAGCCTAAAAAACACTTGAGAATATCAATATGAAGAGAAATCTGTCTGACAAGTGTTTACAAAAGCGACATTGCTCGGAGAAATCCCGAAGCAAGTGACTGACAGGTACAGATAACAATACTCCTCAGAGAGGACCATCAGCTCAAATCCAGACATATTAAAGGAGCTTTCCCAGGAACATAAACATATTTAAATTTGTAGATATTTAAAATGTTTTATCTGCATTTAACTATTTCTGCAAATATAAATAATTTAAAATTTTTAAGAGTTTTCTCTGACCATCTTAATGGTGACAGTATTTTGACTTAATAGGTTGCCAATTGATATGACCATGAATGCAGGAACATACTATGTCCTAGTACTTGTCAGAAACCCAGCCATGATTTCCTTATTGTGGTCAAGTTATCTTCTTGTGCAAGAACACTGAAACAATCAGGGACAGTGCAGACACAAGAATGTACCCCGGCCACAATAAGGAAATCATGGCTGGGTTTTTGGCAAGTGCCATAACATAGAAAATTCCTACATTCATGCTCATGTCCACTGGCAATCGATCAAGACAACAGACTATCACCACTAAGATAGATGGAGAAAATCTTTAAAACTATTCAAAATTTTTAATTATTTATATTTGCAAAAACGATTAAAGAGGACCTTTCACGTCCTCAGGCACATGCGGTTTTACATACCGCTAGAAAGCTGACAGCATGCTGAATTCAGCGCACTGTCGGCTTTCCTGTGGGTTGGAGATATTGGGGGTCTAAATTTCACTGTTCACTGTCAGAAGGGTGTTCCTGACAGCCTAGCTGCGCTATGAGGAACTCCTCCATAGACTTGTACTGGGGGGGTGTTCCTTACAGCTGAGCGTCATCACTGGGCTGTAAGGAACGCCCTCCCTGACTGTACTCGGCTATGGATAAGGACAGAGAGAGGGGGCGTTCCTTACCGCCCAGTGATGACGCTCAGCTGTAAGGAACGCCCCACAGTATAGGGCTATGGACGAGCACAGTAAGGGAGGGCGTTCGTCACAGCGCAGCTAGACTGTCAGGAACGCCCTTCTGACGGTGAACTGTGAAATTTAGACCCCCAATATCTCCAGCCCCGGGGCATATAACGGGAAAGCCGGCAATGCGCTGAATTCAGCGCGCTGTCGGCTTTCTAGCGGTATGTAAAACAGCATATACAGTCATGGCCAAAAGTTTTGAGAATGATACAAATATTAATTTTTACAAAGTCTACTGCTTCAGTTTTTCTAATGGCAATTTGCATATACTCCAGAATGTTATAAAGAGTGATCAGCTTAACAGCAATTACTTGCAAAGTCAATATTTGCCTAGAAAATGAACTTTATCCCCCAAAACACATTTCAACATCATTGCAGCCCTGCCTTAAAAGGACCACCTAACATCGTTTCAGTGATTGCTCCATTAACACAGGTGTGGGTGTTGATGAGGACAGGGCTGGAGATCAATCTGTCATGATTAAGTAAGAATGACACCACTGGACACTTTAAAAGGAGGCTGGTGCTTGCCATCATTGTTTCTCTTCTGTTAACCATGGTTATCTCTAAAGAAACACATGCAGTCATCATTGCACTGCACAAAAATGGCCTAACTGGGAAGAGTATTGCAGCTAGAAAGATTGCACCTCAGTCAACAATCTATCGCATCATCAAGAACTTCAAGGAGAGAGGTTCCATTGGTGCCAAAAAGGCTCCAGGGCGCCCAAGAAAGACCAGCAAGCGGCAGGACCGTTTCTTAAAAGTGTTTCAGCTGCGGGATCGGGCTACCAGCAGTGCAGAGCTTGCTGAGGAATGGCAGCAGGCAGGTGTGAGTGCATCTGCACGCACTGTGAGGCGGAGACTCTTGGAGCAAGGCCTGGTCTCAAGGAGGGCAGCAAAGAAGCCACTTCTCTCCAGAAAAAACATCAGGGACAGACTGATATTCTGCAAAAGGTACAGGGAGTGGACTGCTGAGGACTGGGGTAAAGTCATTTTCTCTGATGAATCCCCTTTTCGATTGTTTGGAACATCTGGAAAACAGCTTATTCGGAGAAGAAGAGGTGAGCGCTACCACCAGTCTTGTCTCATGCCAACTGTAAAGCATCCTGAAACCATTCATGTGTGGGGTTGCTTCTCAGCCAAGGGAATCGGCTCTCTCACAGTCTTGCCTAAAAACACAGCCATGAATAAAGAATGGTACCAGAATGTCCTCCAAGAGCAACTTTTCCCAACCGTCCAAGAGCAGTTTGGCGCTCAACAATGCCTTTTCCAGCATGATGGAGCACCTTGCCATAAAGCAAAGGTGATAACTAAATGGCTCAGGGAACACAACATAGAGATTTTGGGTCCATGGCCTGGAAACTCCCCAGATCTTAATCCCATTGAAGAACTTGTTGTCAATCATCAAGAGATGGGTGGACAAACAAAAACCAACAAATTCAGACAAAATTAAAGCATTGATTCTGCAAGAATGGACTGCTATCAGTCAGGATTTGGTCCAGAAGTTGATTGAGAGCATGCCAGGGAGAATTGCAGAGGTCCTGAAGAAGAAGGGTCAACACTGCAAATATTGACTTGCTGCATTAACTCATTCTAACTGTCAATATAAGCTTCTGTTACTCATAATATGAATGCAATTCTATTTCTGTATGTGATAAAAACATCTGACAAACACACATAAAAACCAGAGGGCAGCAGATCATGTGAAAATAGAATATTTGTGTCATTCTCAAAACTTTTGGCCATGACTGTACATGAGGACGTGAAAGGTCCTTTTTAACTTTTCATTGTCTACAAAAGTCTAAATATGGTTATATTAATGGGAAAATCCATTTAAGCATATTCTCCCAGTTGGAAAAGCTTTTAGTATAACTTACAATTTATTGATTTACATGCCTGCTGACTCTGGACTTACGAGACTGGATGGTGGTCTCAGTCAATGATTGACAGCCATTCATGTTCATACAGGGAAGTCTGTCAATTCCTGAATCTACCCCTTGGACTCATAAAAAAAGACGATGCAGTTATATAAATCAATAAATAGAAAGTTATAATAAAATGATATTGAATATATTTCCACAAAATTAAATATCAACCTGTTCTGCACAGATCCCCTTTGAGTCTAAGGCCCCACATAGCGAGCCGCAGCTGAAAAACGCTGCGGAAAAGACTGCGGTGGAAATGTATCACATTTTTTTCCACAACATTTTTCACAGAAAGTCTGCAGTCTTCCTCTGAGGACTTTCTGCTTCTATTATACCTTTACAGAAAACGCCATCATTTTTTAAATGTCCGCCGCGGATATTTTTCTGCAATGTGTGGATGGGATTAGCCAGAATCCCATCCACTTTGCAGGTGCTGTAAAACGCAACGCATTCGCAACATGGGGCCCTGGCCTAAGACATAACATTGTTTTGCAATACTAACTGTGCAACATTTGTCACCACATGACCCTAGCTTTAACAACCTTTTGTATAACATTTTGAGGCTAAAGCCCCACGTAGCAAAATGCAACAAAAAAACGCAGCGGAAAAAAACGCAGCAAAAATGCATCACATTTTTCATTGCATTTTTGCTGAGTTTTTCTCTGTGGATTTTATGCCCTTATTATATCTATAGGGAAAACACCAGCTTTTCCGCAGGTATAATTGACAAAAACACAGGCGTTTTTGAAAACGCAGATTTTCTGCAGCGGATTTTATTCTGTAATGTGTGGATGGGATTAGCCAGAACCTCATTCACTTTTCAGGTACTGTAAAGCAACAGGAAGCTTTAGTCTAAGGGTGTATTAACACTGGTTTACATTGTATTCTCACATTCTGAATAGCCAAAAACCACATTGCAAATCTGTAGTGACATCCAGGAGCTGGGAGACTTTGTCTCATGACTCTTTAGAGACAGCAGATAGAAACATCATAGCCTTCATACTCCGCACAGTTTTCCATAAGGATGTCTGCTTAATTGGATACATGTAAATGAAATGTGGAGTATTCATTGGGAATTATTCTTGTGTATTAGCTATAAATAGGACAAATCACTGTACAAGGAATTCCCATAGCTTCTAAAATGTTCATTTTCATTTACAACTCTGGTTTTATTAATGATAGTGAGTCACATGGACTGACGTACCGATTCAGTAGACGCTGCAGCAGCAGATTTGGGATTATTATCAGACACTTTATATGGTCTATTCCAATACACAATGGGGGAGATTTATTATCTCCTTTAGGCCAAGGCTGAGGCCACACAATGCAGAAACGCAACAGAAAAAAAAAACGCTCCGTTTTACGGTTTCAGCAAAGTGAGTGAGATTTTATGTAATATGAAAAAAATTGTTTTTGAAATAACTTTTCTTCACTGACTGAAAATAGCAAAATGTAATGAAAAAATGGATGTATAAGGGCATTTTTCAGTTATGATGCAGTGAGGTCCCAAAATGGTCCGATCGCTACAGTAATGCCACTTGTGACAAAATTGTTGCAACTGTTTTTCTATGTGCCCTCACCACTTTCTGAGAGGTAAGCGTTGCAGGGGGATCACTCAGGGGATGCACCTAATTTAAGTTGAAGAGTGCAACTTGCATAAATTAGGTGCATCCTCGGACTGTGCAAGGGATATCAAAGCCAGCATAGAAAACACTGGTCTTGATACATGCCCCAAATGAATAACACTATAGATAATAATCACGAGATAAGACAATATGAACAAATTATCTTCTTATTAAATCCAAATGAGGAAAATTAGCTGGAATTGCAGCAAATATTGATAGAGTATTTTCACAATTTTTTTTTCTGCATGGTAAATTTCCTATAGAAGTGAAAGGGACAATATCTTCGAACGAGGTATAAACAACAAGAATGACTTCAGTGTGATACTTTGCTTAGCTGCATTGGTATACAACTACCTGCTTCAGAGCCGCACCATATTACAATTCATACAGTCAATTCAAATAGGCAGGTTATATGACTATATATTGTGGTATTCAATAGTAATATGGCACCTGTATGGTAGTCTTATTTCCAGTTTTACGCTCTTTTACAGTCCCACAATCACTGTCATCAGGTTCAGTCCACCTCCGCTCTGCAACGACATTTTGGGGACTCCATCCCACTACTCATGGCCCCATCCCTTACTCCCCTGAAACCATCATAAGTGTCTAGTTTGGTCATTTCTTTTACCCATCTAAAACTCCTAATTTCAGAGACTGCTTGTGGAGGAGAAGTAATGACCACGGAGCTAAAAAATAGCTGCTATTTATTTAAGGTTCCATTCATTGTTTAGTTCATGGAGGCTTAAAGGACAAGCTCTTATCTAACTAAGGACCTGCTGGTGATCATCTGTAGGAAAGGCAGCTGAAGTCACTAGGGGAAAGTACAGATGGCGGCCACTGCTGGAGAAATTGGTTATTGCGTTGTACCCATGTGAATTAATGGACAACTATATAAAACAAGGTCATGTTGAATGAAGGGGAACCCTAAGCAGGGGACCCCTCCCTATAAAATGAAATTAAAAATGGATCTCAAGCAGAAGTGTAAAACTATGTTGTGTGTCAGGATCCAGGAGCTGATAATGACTGTGACCGCAGCATCCCCTATAGCTACACACCTTATCTCAAGGACATTCATTTTTAATACAACTGAATGCAAGGTGAAATTCTCCAGCATTTATAGAAAAGACATAGGAAGTCTCACAAGACATCCAGTTGTTGATTTTGTAATAAGCAAACATAAAAGTAGTTATTGTGGAGACTCAGGGTGGTGGGTGGTAAAAGCCGAAATGATGCCATGTTCTTATTATTGTTAGAATTATTGATTTCTACATCCTGGAATAGTTGTGTCGTATAATACCTGAGAACAAGTTATGTACTGGATTAAATTATTGCTGGTCTATATATAGTGTTGCCTTAAAAGAGAAATAATTGACTGGTGGCCACATGCAGCGTATCCGGAGAATATTCAATACGCAATCTTTCAGCATGTTTGCACCCTGCTGCCTACATTGTATTAGTGGTCATAACCAGCACTGCTTTGTAAAAGCTGCCGAAAATGATTGTGATCTACAAGTGCCTGTATGAGAACCAAAATAGATGTCACATGCACAAGTCATCAGCACCCCAATAGTCTAACAGCAATGCAGGACCCCCTAATTGATTATATATTTTTGATGATTCACGTTTTAGACTGAGACCCCACGTTCCGGAAACACAGCTTTTTTTGTTACAGATTTTGCTGCAGTTTTTTGAGCCAAAGCCTGGATTGAGCAGAAGGTAGAAGTATAAGAGCTTCCTATATATTTCCCATTCCTTTTGTAGCCATTCTTGGCTTTGGTTTAAAAAAAACGCTGCAAAATCTGCAACATAAAAAAGATGCCTTTCTGGTGCACCGACATGCACGAGAATTATTACGAGTTTGGAGCCTCTCAGTAACTTTGGTGCAACTATTGCTTGTCATAGAATGCTTTAAAACTGGGGTAAGAGACATCAGTCTTAATTCCCTCCAGAGTTTCGGCTAGTGTTGGTATATTGTATGAGTTTAAAGTGACTGTCCACTTGTCCAGCCACGAGCTAAAAATTATACGCAAGTCTGTACCTATATATGCTGCTTATCTGCTATTTTTCAGGTCTTGCTTTGTGGCTGCTTTTCAGCCCAGCTCACTTACAGCAGGGCTTTGATCTGTGGCTACAGCTTAGCTACAGTGCCTATAGAGAGTCTGCGGTAGTCTGAGACACTCCTCCTCTCTCATCATTGGTTCAGCCTGCCACTTCCACCCCCCTCTGTATAGCAAGGGCAGAATAATTATAAAGTATTGATAACTAAAACTCTAGTGGGAAAAAGAGGATTGTCGGGTATTATACATATAATAAGTAAGGGGGTGCTTAGAGGGTTACGTTACCATGGAACTATAGGCAATGCTTATAGACCAATTTTGTTGTTGAATCCTATAAATCTGCTAATTCTGTTGGGTTATAGCTCAAAGTCTTCATCGTACAGTCATGGGAAACTTCTCTAAGACTTGACTCTTTATAGGAACACTAAGATTCTACTATCATTCCAAGATATAACAATATGATCAGTGAAGTATGAAAACACACAATGATTTCCTATTACGTATCTGGGCTTTCTTTTATTCATGTTGTGTTTGCGTCTACTGCACACATTATACATGAGGGTTGCCAGCTATAAATTATTTTTAGTAGTTACATGTGAGTACCAAGTTTGTAACCAGATCTCTCGCTTTGTTGAGAGCTCTCTAAAGAAATCTGTTTCTAATTGTGGGTGCTGAGGAATGGTATTGTCCAAGAGGTAATGTGATCACCTGCAAACAACCAAACATGGATACCTAAAACAGTAAGACTTCAATAAGCTACACACTAAAAGACACATATTAATGTTGTACAGCACTGGTAGAGGGACTAGTGTACAGTGTAAGGACAAGAGAAAAATCTTATGGAAGGGGCCCTCACATATAGGGAAAAACTATCGGATTATCCCTACTCTTTTAATTCTGACTGCCCATCTCCTATTGGCCATGGGTATAGCTGCACTCTGTGTAGACAACACCAAAGAGAACACTGGCTATAGGGTTGGCAGTGTCACAGCTGCAGCCAGGCTCATAAGTCAGGGTCCCCCTTACCACACTAAGGCTGACACTTCTTTGATCTCCTTTCAGGCTTCCTTTGATGGCTGGCAGTCTGAACATCACAAATTACCCCTGGCTTTCTGGTAGACTGGAGTCAAACAGTTAAAGAAGATTTATGCACAGACTTCCACTGTCAGAAAGAATTAACTTTTTTAATGCCAAAAGTAGAAGTTGGTTAGCAACTTAGGGTGGGTTCACACTTGCGGCGGCACTCCGTCCGCCGAAAATCAGACCTAAATGTCGAAAACTGGATAGGCACTGGATAAGGAAAAGTTTGTGACGCTATGCTTAAAACCCCATTCACTTGAATGGGTTTTTAAAGCAATGCGCGGGTGTGCGCTTACACCCTCTGCGCTGCAAAGCCGTTTTTTTCCATCGGAAACAAAGTCCTGCATGTCCGACTTTGTTTCCAGTGAAAAAAAACGGTTTGCGGCGCAGAGGGTGTAAGCGCACACCCACGTATTGCTTTAAAAACCCATTCAAGTGAATGGGGTTTTAAGCATAGCGTCACAAACTTTTCCCTATCCAGTGTCTATCCAGTTTTCCGACATTTAGGTCAGATTTTCGGCAGACGGAGTGCCGCCGCAAGTGTGAACCCACCCTTATTCAAGGAAGGATTCTGTGTGAGGGCAATGAAAGGGGATGGGAATCAAAGGAAGCTTGTGTGCCCTCACATGTTGAGAACATGGCAATCTGGGCCCATATACTGTAGAAACGGAAAGGGAAATGTAAATGCTGCTAATATGTACAGATGGGACATGGCTGACATTCGTGAGGAGAAATTGCACATGGTGGGCCCAAGCTGAGATTTTTCACCAGGGCCTTTAGTTACGTCCCGAAAGAGAGAAATATTGTCCCTGCAGCATATAATACAGTGTTATGATAAGAGGAGATAAGAGGAAAGGAATACAAGAATAGTTTTCAGACAATGAGGGAGATTTGTTGCCATTGTTTTTTGCCACCTTTCTAAAAATATTGTGCCAGGAAAAAGATGATGTCATGCTAGGAGAGTGAGGTACAGGATGTGATCACATGACCGCATCAGACATGGGGAAAAGGGGGCCATTGTAGTAATAAAATATTATAAATTGGCTTCAGCTAGTATGTATATTTCATTGGTGCAGTAAACAGAAAGTGTCTGGGTCCTGGGCAATCCTTTTAACAAACATTTTGGGTGGATTCTGCTGCAGCCAGTTGTCTTACAGTCAGTACACTGGATAGTGAGGAGGAGGAGGGGGAGAGCAGGGCTCAGCCACAGGAGCACAAAGAGATTTCTTTATATATTTCTCAATTTTAATTGTAATATGAGATCAAATTGGATCAAAGGAAATAAGGAGATAAAAAGGAGGAAGTGCTGGGAGTAAATTTCCTTCCAAAAGTAAAAAAAAATGTTCTTAAGTAATGGGCAAGTAAAGAGTTAATACAATTGCTGAAGAGTTAATAAAGTTCTCGCTTTACTAGAGCAAAGCTGTAGAAGCTAAGTGAAATAAATGTGTCTAGATATTGATTCACTCCTGCAGAATAAAATTCTTCATCCTCCGAAGCATGAATCTGTTTACACAGGCAGATACTGCAGCATTGCTGAGCAGCCCTTTTAGGTAAGTAGATGTGAACATGCCACTTATGGTTGAAGCTCAATTTCTCATAAAGGCTGCAAGGTCAAAGTCCTGGGCTTTTTGGATGTCAGCTCAGCACATCTTTTACTGACCTCAATAGATCAAGAGATACTCTATGCTGTAGAAATATTAAATATTAATGTCCAGCCTTATTTTCCCTACATATTGCATACATGAATTTTATATGTGGAAATCAAATTGCTTAAAGGGATTTTATGAGATAAAAATTATTGGCTATTCTTAAGATAGGCCATCAGTATCAGATCAATGGTGGTCCAACTCAACGCACCATGCACATGTCCAACAGTACTCAATTCACCTGGGGCACTTATGGGACGTTGTGGGCCACTCTGTTCTTTTGATCAGACACGGTGGATAGGGAATAAGTGTATAGGGTGAAAAAAAAAACCTATAATAAAAGGCAGGCATCTCTCGGCCTACATACAAAATAGAAAAATTCATACAGATAAAGTAGATCCTTGTAACCTTGAGGGTCACTTTAACATTAGGTATGGGTAGCTGTCTGTTTATAGACATACAGGTGCATCAATAAATTAGAATAGCTTTGAAACGTTCATTCATTTCAGTAATTCAGTAATACAATCCATAATCAGCGTCTTCCATGATTGTGTGTCCTACTGAACCAGACTGAGGGACCATTTAAAGGCTTAGGAAACCTTAGCAGGTAACACACTGAATTTACAATACTGAACTTTTTTACAATATTCTAATTTTCTTAGATTTTGTTTTTTATTACCTGTAATCCATAATCAACATTTACAGAAATAAAACACTTGAAATAGAACACTCTGTGTGTAAAGAAGCTAGAAAATATAGGAGGTCACTTTTTTAATTTATTTACTGAAATACATGAACATTTCAAAGATGTTCTAATTTATTGAGATGCATCTGTATGTAGGGTCACTTGAAACACATGGTGTGAATTGCTGTCTCTGTTGATGAGATGTTGCTGTTTTTATCAACATGTAAATGAGCACTTTGGAGCACTGACAATGCCCTCATTGCTCCAAAGAAGAGCTTATCTGCATGTTGACAAACAAACATCAATATCTCTGCAATGGGGGCCACGATTCACAGGGGTAAAACACCATTTGATTCAGGTGACCTCAACCTATCTATCTGTGGGGCTGGGTAGATATGTTGCATTATGGTGACAGACTCCCTTTTAGCCCATGTATTGTGTCATGCACTGATGGTATCTTCCATACAACAGATCCAGCACTGCGTTAATGTTTCCATTATATATGGAAACCACAGTGCAGATGTGAAGAGTCTTCTAAAGGCAAGTATAAATTGTATCCCTAAACAGTCACATAATGACAGTGATACAATGTCGCTTTGCGGTTAGTACTGGACTCCTGGCTTCCAATCCAACCAGAGACATGGCGACTGTAAGGTTTGTATGTTTTCCTTCTTACTTCTAGGTTTTCTGATTTCCTCCCACACACCATAATATTTTATATGTGCATAAAACAAATGTAGTTTATTATTGACATAAAAAGACTGGTTCTCATATTGATAACAGCTCTGTAAATAATCTATAAACAAGTGTTCCCCAATAAATGTAACGCCATAATAATGCTAATAAAATGTCTGCTATAAAGACCATGGAGAGATTCCAGTTTAGCAGATGGCACTTATAGTTAATTGGAATCTAAAATTATTGCTAGATAGAAAGGACAAGGCCTTTAATACAACAACTATCCAGGGACTTGTTCTCTAAGCTCAATGACATTTTAAGAGAACTTAATAAAGTGTAATATGTAAAGTATCTCTATATATGAGGCATTATACTTTGTGTTTCTATTAAAAAGAATAACTACTGGGTCAGGTGTCAAGTTATCGTGAGCCCTGGACATATTTCTACACTTTTCATTCATTGAAATTAATCCAGAGAATTAAAAAAAAACCACTAAGGCTGAGGCCGCACGTTGCGGAAACACAACCAAAACCAGGGAGAAGTATAAATAATTCCTATATATTTCCCATTCCTCTTGTAATCATTCTTGGCTTTGGCTCTAAAAACCACAACAAAATCTGTAACCAAAAAAAAGTTGCATTTCTGCAATGTGGAGCTTTAGCCTAAAAGTGATAAATTACTCACACTTCAACTCCTCAAAGCACATGGCCTGGAGAACACAGGGGGCTGCAGGGGCGAAACGCGTGTTGGGGCTGGAGGTCAGCACAAACCAGGTTAAGGTCCTTTCTTGACTCTGTCTCCACCTATATGGGATATGCCTTACTGATATTAAATTGTGACTTATCAGAACAACAGCTTGACTATCCAGTGAGCTAAATCTCTATCCGTTAATTCCCATGGGACCATGCTATATAGTGATTCCTATACATGTGCTATATTTGGATATGTAACATTTTGGTAAGACAAATATATTTGCATTTGGCATTTTTATAGCGTCACTTGACTTGTGTCATGAATTATATCTGAGTTTATAGTTTCTTATGATCATGTTATAATATTATACTTGTACCGTAATTCTTGTATATTTATTATATCTTGATAGATGTACATGTATAACTTATATTTATGATTGCAGCTTACATTGATTTATTTACTTTCCATGGTACTCGTTCGACCTCCACCCCATTTGTGTTCTCTACCGCTAAGTTGTTTTTAAATGTTTTTATCATGTCTTGGTCTAAGATTGAATAAATTATGAATTGATTATAACTGGTGTACTTGTATTTATAAATACTGATCTGTAGGTTATTTTTTATTGGTGTTCACAGGCCACATTGAGCCTGTGGCCTACAAGCTGCTTGGAATAAGAGGTAAGTGTCAATACTTATCTGCCTCCTTTCCAGCCCCTCCTGCAGACAGGTTCTGCTTCCCAATAGTGCTATAAGGGGGACCAGTGTATGGACCATACAGTGGCCCCTTCACTATTCTCCCCAACATAGTAGCAACTTCACTAATTCCTCCCATACAATGGCCTCTTCACTGTTCTCCCCTCATACAGTGGCCTCTTCACTGTTCTCCCCTCATACAGTGGCCCCTTCACTGTTCCCCCCATACAGTGGCTCACGTCACTGTTCCCCCCATACAGTGGCCCACTTCCCTGTTCCCCCCATACAGTTGCCTATTCACTGGTCCTCCATGCTGTATGGGGACCAGTCATAGGGCCATTATATTGTGTGAGGGCAGTGAAGTCGCTATAAAAAAAATTTGATTCAGGACTAGCTGGAGTTTTGGTGCTAGTTGTCAACTTGTTATAATCTTTTGTTTACCAATATCACCATCCTGTGACCATTGAACCACCTTTTTACTCCCAACTTTTGCATAATTTGGCCCTACTGTATTGGGAAGCACTGATAGTACCCAGGACAGGGGATTGCTCTAGGTCAGTGTTGGTGAACCTATGGCACGCGTGCCAGAGTGGGCACTCAGAGCCCTCTCTGTTGGCACACGCGCCGTTGTCCCATCCAGACTCCCTGATCGCTCACTAACAGGGAATCCGGTACTCCCTCTTTGTCGGAGTGCAGGTAAGTAGTATATTATACTGTGTGGGGGCCCACTGTGCAGCATATAATACTGTGTGGGGGCCACTTTGGAGCATATAATACTGTGTGGGGGCCACTGTGCAGCATATAATACTGTGTGGGGGCCACTGTGGAGCATATAATATTGTGTGGGGGCCATTGTGGAACATATAATACTGTGTGGGGACCCATTGTGGAGCATATAATACTGTGTGGGGGCCACTGTGGAGAATATAATACTGTGTGGGGGCCATTGTGGATCATATAATACTGCGTGGGGGCCACTGTGGAGTATATAATACTGTGTGGGGGCCACTGTGGATCATATAATACTGTGTGGGGCCACTGTGCAGCATATAATACTGTGTGGGGGCCACTGTGGAGCATATAATACTGTGTAGGAGCCACTGTGGGCATATAATACTGTGTGGGGGCCATTGTGGAGCTAATAATACTGTGTGGGGGCCACTGTGGAGCATATAATACTGTGTATGGGCCACTGTGGAGTATATAATACTGTGTGGGGGCCTATTGTGGTGCATATAATACTGTGTGGGAGCCACTGCGAAGCATATAATACTGTGTGGGGGGCCACTGTAAAGTGTATAATACTGTGTAAGGGCCACTGTGAAGCATATAATACTGTGTGAGGGTCACTGTGGAGCGTATAATACCAGAAATTGTGAGACATTAAGCCCCATCTCTGCTCTGTCAAGGAATTACTTTACAGTGTCCATAAATGTCTTTTTATGGGAGTCGAGTTTGTAGGATGGGCATGTTAAAATATGAGACATTAAAGGTTCGTATAATATGCCTCCATCATGAAGTGAAATGTGTGGTAGAACAATCTAAAGAGGTATTTAAGTATTTTTTCTGACATATAAATTAATCCTATTAGTTGGGTTGTCAGTTTTTACAACATTTTTCACATCACAGATTCAGTAGCCCATAAACAAGCGAATCTCTGCATAGTAAGATGTCAATTAATGTGTATTCATCATTTTAGGAAAAATAATGGCTCTTTACAGCTGTTCACACATTTTTTATGTTTATGAAATTTTTAAAAATAGAGATACACTTTACTTAAATTAGTGTGAACTTTATTGTTTATAATATTGTTTCATAAAGGTTTTTTATAGGGTTAAAAGGAGAATAGACAGCACTGATCTTAATATCAGAATAACCTCAGTCAGGCAAGTCATTGGCATTAATCCATACAGTATTACATGTATATACTTTTTCTGCACTTTCCTGTTGTATTTGAGCTTCACTTATACTGGAATCTACAACTATTTTTCTTAGCTTGTGGGAAGGTCGGCTTGCTCATCTGCTTGTGAGAAGCCTTTAAATGGAGTCTGCCATGTCCAAAATGCCTCTCAAACCAATAACAGTGCTGTGTAGGGGCCTTTACTAGGAGCAGAAGCCTACCTTTGTGGCCACAAATCGATAAAGCAAAGGTCTCCTCTGAAATCGCAGGAAAATGTTGCCCTTTTTCAGTGATTGACATTTTCTGTCTCTGTCTGTGTCATGGCTGTCTATAAGCAATTCTGGTATATCGGGCCGTCTCTGATACGCTTGCAGACTGATTTCCCTATCCATGAAAATATGACTCTCTCTGCATTGCTTCATTGATGTTTTTGCCCCTATTACAGGTCCCTACACAGCCCTATTATTGGTTAGGGAGGCATTTTGCACGTGATAGACTTCATTTAACAATATATAATTGTAAGTCTTCACACAAATGGCTGCTGCATATCTCCCAACCTCCCCGGATTGATGACGTCACTTACATTGCTCCTACAGCTGCCTGAATCCCTGGGAGCAGAGACTTCTAGAGAGCAGCAGGGGGACATTAATGTCCGCCTCCAGCTACCCCAACAGTTTAATGTTTCCCTCCAGCTGCCCCCAGATTAATCTTCCCCTCTAGTTTCCCCCAGTTTCAACTGGGGCACCAGAAGTAGGACTTTATACTGTGAGGGCAATTGGAGGGGAACATTATAATGTGGGGGCATATAATGTTAGGGTGACTGTAGGAGCATTATACTGTGTGGGGGCACAAAGAGAAATGGATTGAAATTGGTCAACATAGTCAACATAGAAGTGCGTGGAGCTAAATTTGCCACGGCGCACTATGCGCACCGCACATTCTGTTCCTCTTTCTGTCCTTTGAAACTTGGGAGGTATGCTATTGCACTCTAAGGACAAATATTTAAAAATATTATTGAAAAATAAGATTTAATATCACTTTAATGAGTGAATAAAGCCATGTCTGGGGTAAGCAGGATACATGACTTGCAGAATCTGTAAGAGGCACTGAGCTCTGGCTGCAATAAGATTGGCTAATATAACATGATCAACTAGAAAACAGGGAGGAGTCAGAGCAGGGAGGAAGATGTACTGTATAGAGTATTTTGTACAGAGTTTGGGTAAAGCCAGACCAAGTATGGAAATCATTACCAGGATTATTGGCCCTGCATGTGTTATATCTGGGAGCCCACATGAGGACTGCACAGTAATATAGCCGGGCAGAGCAGATAACTGGGACAGATTCTTACTCACGGTTTTTAGATCTTACAAGAGGCAACACACTTGGCAGTTATTAAGTGGCTCTCACAGAGGATACGGGCTTTATGGTTACATGTATTTACAGAGGTATAATAGACCATAGTTTTTAGCAGATATTCCCAGTTAGTGTTTTCTGGTAGCTACAGTACACAGTCCAGTGCTAGTCCACCTGTGTAGCATAGCTCTTACACAGCATCTGCTGTTCTCTCTCAGCAGGGCTATTAAGCAGCAATTTAGTAGAAGCTACACACCGTTCTGGACTCCCAGCGATATGTCCACGGCTCAGTACACACCTAGGTCTCAGTGCAGTGCTCTCTTGCTGTTCTCCACATATCAGCAATTATGGGTGTTGCTTTATTTATGCATCTGAAGGCAACATTCTGGCTGGTCACTCTGTAGATGACTTTATCTCACAGGACATGGCTCACCTGCCCTCACAGGACTAGGTCTCTCAACAGTCTTAAGTAGTTTTTTAGTAGTACTTTCTTCAGCATCCCAAATGTGACCCATGCCCAGCTGCGTGCTGTATCCTACACCTTAAAGGGAATGTGTCACCAAAAATGGTGTATTTTTTTTAACCAAGTTTTTATTTAAAAGATGTTAAGAATTTTTATGACTTTATTTTTAATTTTCCATGTCACTTTCTATATTTTTTTTGAAAAGTACTATAACCTACGCTTTTCTCTCTGGCCAATGTCACAGTTTATCTACTCTCCCTTCCTGCACTGGACATACCTAGAAGACTCTCCCATAGACCTCAAAAGGTCAGCTCTAGACTATTGCTGCCTACGGCCATGGCCATTCTGTAAAGCATATCGCTAAATGCTGTTAGTAGAGCACATGCTCAAGCAAGATGGAAGCTTGCATAATCACGTACAGAATATTGAATAAATAAATCTACAATCAAAAACTAAAAGCAGATTAGAAAAAAAAATTATATATTTTGTAATTTTTGGTTTTAATAAATGAAAAAATGGCGATACATTCCTTTTAAAGCCCCAATATACAATAAATTAACATGTGTTTCTTCGCACAGTATACGAGCTGATCCCAACAACATCCTGCACAAGGGTATAAGATGTATAAGCATTATAAATGATATGACCAGCAGAATCCCACTGCTATGACCATTGATACCATGGTAGCAGCTTAGGGATATATAAGGTGAAGGGGAGTACTGACAGTTCTCGTCAGGTTGTACGCCTCTTACAAGTATACTAGATAAAGAGCTATGGGGGAAATCATGACATGAAGCTCTATAGGTCTCTATTACTAGTATGACCTACCAATGTAATAACCCAGTATTGTGTGAGAAGGAGAGCTTATACTTATATGACTGCAGACGTTCGCATGCTATATGTTTTTATCTTTGTAGTACGCTACAATGGCCTCATAAAACAGGATTTATGTTTTTAAACCAATTTGCTATTATGGTAATTCTATGTACTTCAGATCAGCTAATTGTTTGCCATATCTGTCAGATAGTATCAATGTGAGCTGCAAAATGTGAGCACATCCCAAATGATAGTCCGTGTTGTCATGGTGATTATCAGTTTCTACATCTTCACTATTTCAAAGGGCATGTGAATAAAAACTGAATGACCTTTGTGCATCTGACATAGGCATACTATCCTGTGACACTACAGCTGTCATTACATCAATCATATATCAGCCTAAACAATAAACATGGACTTCATACGGCGTACAGCGCAATTGTTAGAACAGATGGCGGTACACTAATGGACTGAGGAGATTCAGTAAAATCTATAGATATAACTATAAAGGCTGGAGACAAGTAGTCCATATGGCATGTCATGTTCTAACGTGTGTAAAAACAAAAAAATGTAATATCTTTAGGCAGAATATAGTTCTGCTTTTAGGCTTGGATGACAACTAAAATTGTAACAGCCATTGCCAAATTATTAAAAAGTTTAATATAATCTGAATCACTTTACTTTTCACTCCAACATGGTTGTACGAGAGCTTGTTCTTTGTCGGACATGTTGTATTTTGTCACCATTTTGAGATATACATATTGCCATCATTTCATTTGTATGAATTTAAATATGGAAAAAAAATAGAAAAAAAAATTTTTTTTTTTTTTTTATATAACTGTAATTTTATTGAAAAATTTTTCATTAACAAGGAATAAAGAAAAAACAAAAAAAACAATAATAATCAAACAAACAGGAAGCATTGAGGTAAATAGAGGCTATCTGCCTCCTCCCCCTTAAGCAATATGCATTTAAATTAAGCAGTGAACAAGGGAGGGGGGAATGGAGGGGTTAAGAAGACAAGGGTAGGACCAAAGGGAAGGGGGGGGGAGGGAAGGAGAGGACTAGAGATCAGAGACCCTGTAATGTACAATACATGTCCCAGGGTGCCCAAATAGCCCCAAAGGCTTCCCGTGAATTATGTAGGCCAGCAGTCAGGTATTCAAGACTCCTCACATCCTTCATTCTAGCCACAAGCTCAAGACTAGATGGGGGACTCACCTTCTTCCAGTTTCTAGCTATGAGAGTTTTAGCTGCAGTACAAAGATGCAAGAAAAGCCTGGATGACTTATTGCTCAGGTGTCTGGGGGGAAGGTTCAGGAGATAAAGAAGAGGGTCAAGAGGAACCTCTTGCAAAAAGAGAGCAGTCGTCAGAGTCCTGACCTCCCTCCAAAAACCGAGGATGAGAGGGCACGTCCAAAAGATATGGTGCAGGGTACCCACCGCAGCTCCACAGCGCCAGCACCATGGGGGAACTAATGGGTTTAAAGTATGAAGGAGAGCCGGAGTATGATACCAATGCATCAACAGCTTATACTGCGTTTCCCTAAACGTAATGCACTGAGATGATTTCTGGGCCCGAGACCATACAATCCGCCACTGTTCCTGGGAGATGGGTTTACCCACCGCCTCCTCCCATTTAAGCATATAGCGATGATTAACAGGAGAGCCTGTAGTTTGTGAGTTAAGAAGTTGGTAAATAGAGGATATAAAGCCCCTAGTGGACGTGCCTGCACGGCAAATCTTTTCAAAAGCGGTGGGGAGTGACACCTTAAGAGACCCATGGAGGGAGCGGACAAAGTGAACCACCTGCAAGTAATGGAACCATTCAGTACTTGGCAGGTTTTGATTAGCTGTAAGATAAGCAAAGGACCTGAGTTCCAAGGTTCCAGGGTCAACCATATCAGCAATCCGGTAAAGGCCAGCTTCAGACCACACTTTAGTCATGGCAGAAGTCAGGCTCTCTGGGAGAAGGGGGTTGTATAGTATGGAGACCATAGATGAGCGCGGGGACATCAGGGAGAATCTAGCACAACAGGTAGACCAGATAGATCTAGTAAACCGAATGGGGCCCAACAGGTACGAGGCAGGGGGGGGTGGGGGGGAGCTGACCCACAGAAGCGCGTTAGGATGCATGGGTGCCAGCCATAGCTTCTCTACCTGCACCCATCTGGTGTATGCTGGCATAGCCGCCCAGAATGGGATATGGCGTAAGTGGGCCGCCCAGTAATAATGTAACAGATGTGGGACAGCCATACCCCCAGACCCCCTATCCGCCAGCATAACAGATCTAGGTATTCGGTGTCGTTTTGCTTTCCAGATAAACTGGAAGATAGCTTTCTGTAGGTTCCGTAATTCTCCCCGAGGTATCGCGACTGGGAGAGTCTCGAAAAAATACAGTAGCTTCGGGAGGAGAGTCATCTTGACCGCAGCAATTCTCCCCAAAAGGGAGATAGGCAAGGGTTGCCATTTGTCCAATAGGGCTCTTAGCTCACAAAACAACCGCGGGTAGTTTGCCGAGTAGAGGGTCGCATAGGAAGTGGATATATGGACTCCCAGGTAGCGGATAGAGGACTCCCGCCACTGGAAATCGTAATTACTGCGGAGGAGAAGGAGAAGGTCCCGTGGGATGTTAAGTGGGAGTGCCTCAGTCTTCGCGGGGTTCACCTTATACCCTGAGAGATCACCATAGGTCTCTAGCGAGCGCAGCAAGTTTGGAAGGGTAGTATGAGGGGAGGTGAGAGTGAGGAGTACATCGTCCGCAAAGAGAGATATCTTAAATTCCTTATCTTGGACCATGATGCCCTTGATATTAGGGTCTCGCCTAATCTTGGCCGCTAGCGGTTCAATGCAGAGGGCAAATATGATGGGTGACAGGGGGCAACCCTGCCTAGTGCCATTTCGAATAGGGAAGGAGGGCGAAGATGCATGGGGAAGCTTGATTGCTGCTGAGGGTAAGGAGTAAAGGGCCTGGATAGCTGTGAGAAAAGGTCCCGTAAGCCCGAACGCCTTAAGCGTAGTATGCATAAACGACCAATTTATGCGGTCAAAAGCCTTTTCAGCGTCCAGGCTCAAGAGAAGGGCCGGGGTAGAATAATGATTGGCCACCTCCACCAAATCCACAGTCCTCCTGGTGTTGTCACCACCCTGACGACAGGGGATGAATCCCACCTGGTCCTTATGGACAAGCAGAGGGAGCCAAGCATTCAGTCTATTGGCTAAGAGTTTGGTGAAAAGTTTCAGGTCCGTGTTCAGCAAAGCAATCGGTCGGTAGTTAGCACAATCCTGCAAGTCCTTACCCGGTTTAGGGACCAATGTGAGTAGTGAAGAGAGCATAGTCGGGGGTATAGGGGAACCTGAAAGGAAGGAATTGAAGAGGGACAATAGATGAGCAGAGAGTTCACCCTGGAAAACCTTATAATAATTGTAAGTGAACCCATCTGGGCCTGGGGCTTTCCCATTTGGGAGGTCCCTCAGGACCCCTTCTAGTTCCTCCCTGGTGATGGGGGTGTTCAGGGAGGTTAGGGCCTCAGGAGGAAGGCGTGGGAGACAACAATCCTTTAAATAGTCTTCCAGTAGTGTTGAGTCATCCCCAGGGAGTAGTGCTCGTGGGGGGGGTAAGTCATACAGCTTAGAGTAGTAAGAGTGGAACGCCAGCGCCACAGCATCAGGGTGATGTTGAAGAGTACCCGCGGGGTCACGGACAGAGTGTGGTGTGGAAGAGGCCCGATGATCCCTGAGGGTTCCTGCCAGGAGGGTATGAGATTTATTACCTCGTTCAAAAAACCGCTGACGGGTATAAAGGAGAAGTCGTTCCACATGGCGGGTCTCCAAATCACGGAGGTCCGCCCGGGCCAGGACCAAACGGCGAAGAACCCCCAGGGATGGATGCGCTGCCAAAGTCGTCGTAAGGGACCGAATACGGGCTTGGAGAAGCTGTTCCTGGGCCTGTCTGTCCCTTTTAAGCCTAGAAGCCAATGCGATACAGCATCCTCTCATGACCGCCTTATGGGCTTCCCAGAGAATGGCAAGAGAGTCTACCGAGCCTAAGTTGTCCCTAAAATAATCTATCAAGTGTGTGCGCAGGGTCTCGAGGGAGGTCGGCGAATTGAGCAGTGTTTCGTTAAGACGCCAATGACATTGGCGAGTAGGCACTGGAGTCGTAGATAAGGTAACCACGACTGGGGCATGATCAGACCAGGTGAGAGGGCCAATGTTCGTGTCCCTAAGCAAACGAAGAGCGGGAGCATTTCCAAAGAAGTAGTCAATGCGGGTGTGAGTGTTATGAGGGTGAGAAAAGAAGGTGTAGGAGCGCGCCGTAGGATTGTCCACTCGCCAAAGGTCATACAAAGAGTGGGCGCGGATCAGCCTGCGGAACTCCCTTGCAAGTTGGGCCAACCTATGGGGGGTTGGGCCCTGGGGTAACGCCAGACGATCCGCCCGTTCAGAGAAGACCATGTTAAAGTCTCCCCCCCACCAGCCAAGCTGATGGTGGGAGAGCGCGCAGACGGGAGAATACCCGGCGCAAGAACGGGATCTGTGCTGAATTGGGGGCATAGACATTGCATAAAACAATCGGGGCACCATAAAGGAGCCCCTCCAAGATAACAAACCGGCCACCTGGGTCTATGTGGGAAGTCGTCACTGTAATTGGGCAGGATCGAGAAAGAAGGATAGCCACCCCAGCTCTGCGTCGATTGTGGAAGGCTGAAAAAGCTACGGGAAAATAATGCTTAGCGAAGGCAAAAGTACCAGCGCGGTCAAAATGAGTCTCCTGAAGAAACGCCACATCCGCTCGTAAGGAGCGGAGTTCTCTAAGGACATGGCGCCTTTTAATGTTGGAACCCAGGCCCTTGACATTAATTGTCACGCACCTAACCATTGGGACCCAGGATTGGAGGACAGTGGCGGATTGCAATAAGCTCACCCATCTCACATGACGCTGGCAAGTTTCCCTCGGAGAGGCAAAAGGGCAATCCACAAACAGGAACCCAAAGTCGAGGCAGGGTCTCTAGATCAGGGAGGGGGGGGGAAAGAGAGGGAGGGAGGGAGGCAAAAGACATCATAAATGACAAAGTAAAAATAAAAACAGTTAAACAATACTTTGTGGGCGAGGCTAAGTCACTCGCCTGGGGACCAATGAGGGCAGCCAGAGGTCCAATCAGGATCAATGGCCGCACAGTCCAAGTATCCCCTTAGGGGGGAGAGCGTGGACAGGAGGTCGCAGGGGAGGCGGTGGATCCCCAACCACCAGTAAAAAGAAGGAAGGAAGGGGAGTCACCGGAACCCCACCCCGCCCCATTCCGCTAAAACAATCCAATAATAAGCATAATAGATGAGACCCGTAGACCTAAAAAAGAAAAAAAAAGAAGTAAACATAACATTAAGGCATGCAGATTCCAAAGCACCACCGAGAAAAGGGAGAACGTCTCAAGGGGGGGCAGCCTCCTCAGGGATCAGTCTCCAGCCGGGGCCTCCGAGTGGTCACCACCGCGGAGGATGCATGACGTCGTCTGGGCTCCAATCGTTGCCAAACCGGTGGTGGGGGAGGGGGTGGAGAGAATAGCTCCCAGTCTGTTAAATCCGGCAGGGGAACATCCAATAGGTCACAGAAGAGAGGCAAATCCGCAAAGGAGCGAAGCGTAGCGGAGCGACCATCCCTACGAGCAATGAGAGCAAACGGAAATCCCCACCGGTAAGGAATTTGGTGCTCCTGAAGAATCTGGAGGAGGGGTCGGAGATGGCGGCGTTTCTGGAGGGTGATTAGCGACAGATCCTGATAGAATTGTAGTGGAGCTCCCTGAAACTCGAAGTCTTTGAGTTTGCGCACTTTGCTCATTATAGCCTCTTTAAGGGTGAAGTCGTGGAGGCAGCAGATGACATCACGGGGTGTGGCGGAAGATCCTCTGGGTCGAAGGGCTCGATGTGCCCTATCAAACTTAATTTTGTGGGACGGGGGCTCCTGCAGTATAGTGTTGAAGACAGCCTCCAGCAGAACAGGCAGATCCTCAGATTGGTCAGCCTCTGGGAGTCCCTTGATGCGTATATTGTTGCGCCGGCCCCTGTTGTCAAGATCCTCCAAGTGGCGTTGCATGTCCCGTATAGCTGAACCCTGTTCAGTGGTAGTATCATGCAGTGAGGCAACATAGTCCCTGGTAGTGTCATGGTCATTCTCCAGCGTGTCCATTCGGTTAGCAATGGAGTGTAAATCAGTGCGGAGGGTAGCAATTTCAGATCGGAAGGATGCTGTGATTTCCGCAACCATACTTTTAAGGTCTTGTTTAGTAGGAAGTTGAGGAAGAAGGTCCGCCATGGATGATGGTGCTGAAGATGGGCCTGGAATGCAGCTCTGGGGGTGCAGGACTGGAGGGGGGGAGGCATAATCCTTGGGAGTGTGGGGCGGAGGAGCCCCTATGCCAGCGCCTTCCACCGCGCCATCCCCCCCTGAGCTATGGAGGGGAGGGGCGATGGGGGAAGATAGTAGATGGGGGGCCACAGAGACCAGCTCTGTGGCCACAGGCTGCAACTCATCAGCGGTGTAGGAGGGAGCAGAGCCACTGACCTCAGAACTCCTTGAGAAGCTGGAGACATCCGGGGTCCTCTCATGCCGCTCTGCCAGGAGTGCTGGTGAAGCAGAATGTAGTTGCTGGGACATCCCAGGGTGAGGAGACTGTGGGAGCACCCGTGCTGGGGAAACTCTGGGTTGCCCAGGCGCCGACAGGGATCTCTGCTGGAGCGGTGCTCCGCTGGCTGACAGGGGGAGCGTGGGAGGAGAGAAGCTGCGCTGCGACCCCTGTGCCTGGAGAGCGGAGGAAATCCAAGATGGCCGCCCCGCAGCAGCCTGGCCCGGTAGAGAAGGCCGCTGGGCCAGAAAGGCGTCCAGGGTGGCTCTCCCAGACCTCTCCACGGGCGCTGGGGTGCCCGGGGCCACCTTCCTCGGTAAGCGCTTGCCCATACTGCGCCTGCTGAGGGGTCCACGGGTCTCAATAGCGAGCGGAGGAGCGGAGAAGGACCTGCGCGCGTGCTACTCCATGCGCGTCCAGGCCACGCCCCCCCGAAAAAATATTTTATCATATAGTAGTTTTTATATTTGAAACCACTAATATTAAAGTTATTAATGTATTGCATTGTAATATTTGTAGAGATACTAAATATATTTAGATGATTTTTTAATTTCTATTATTTTGATGTCTTACAATAAATGCAAAAAAACTTTTTGAAATTATTATGTATTTTTAAATAACTTTTTAATATGCAAGTATACAGTGTATATGGACATACATAGAAAGTATGGATAGAGAGTGCATCTGAGGGGATCCTGTGACTCTTATGAAGGGATGTCTCTACTTTGTTGTAGGGTGGAGATTAGTGGGTTCTCTAATGTTAGCCATTAGAGTGTCAGTCTGGCAGTTTCAGTGGCAACATGATAGTAGTGCAACAACAGTGCGACACTATGCAAGAGCTTACCTCTTCCAGCACTTTATTATTATAGTACTTTACAGGTTAAAGACATTGGGGCCAATTATTAAGATTTTATAGTTATAGCATTATTATTTCTATTTATTTTATTTATTATTTAGTTATAGTATTAATAACCATGCTGGAGTGCGATGTGCCAAAAGAAGAAACAAACACTGGTCTGTGCACCAGAAATTGAAATCTACACCTGCTAGGGGCTGGCATGTATTTCAGGCATTATATATGCCAGTTTTCTGGCACCAATAATGTAAAATTTCTCAGACTGCAAAGATCCAACCGTTTTATGCCCACTTTTAAGAAAATTGGCAAACATAGTGCAAACAGGTGAAAAGTTGCAATTTTTAGTACTGCACGACAAAAAATCTGAGTATTGTTATGTCTTGTACGGCAGAAAACTGAAGTGTTAATAATTGTGCTAAAGGACAAAAATAAACTAACGGAATGAACAAAAAATAAATCTAAATCCCATCAATATTTGGTGTGACCACCCTTTGGAGGAGGAGTCCTGGAAGTGATGATACGGCCCCCACAGAGACCTGAGCTCAGCATCATCCAGTCTGTCTGGGATGACATGAAGAGACAGAAGAATTGGAGCAAGCCTACATCCACAGAAGATCTGTGCTTAGTTCTCCAAGATTGCGGGAACAACCTCACAGCTGAGTTCCTTCATAACTGTTTGCAAGTGTACCAAGTAGAATTGATGGAAGGCAAAGGGCAGTCACACCAAATATGGATGGCATTTAGATCTTTCTTTTGTTCATTCACTTCTATTTCTGGAACCATTGTTACTTTGCAGCATTTTTTCCCCACATTACTATAGGTTGATGGAGTTAGCTCCACATCTTACATAGTTTCAGACATAAGAGAGAACATTAGATAGCCAGCACAACTGTCTTGTTTGTGACTTTGTGATAGCGGCGCCCATTTATTTCACCAGTAACATTGCTCTCTTTTTACCAACAGTAATCTAAAGTCTTTGCACATCTCAAGCATTATTGGAAATTATACTGTTGTCTTCCTCTTTCTGCTTCCTCCTTCCAGTTGCCTATAAAAAGCTCAAAGCTTTTGTCAGTCATGCCCATCTATATGTAGAATCCCAGCTTCCGTCGTGGCACCAGCTCAACCTACATTTATAGTTAGCAAATTTGCCAGTATGAGAAATACAGCAAAAGTGAAGCTGGGAAAGACACAGTCCACAAGCTCAGATGAGGCACAGCATTTTCTGCTAAAAACAGTGGATATAGGTATATATTAGATAACTCAATTTCAGCTGGCATTCAAAGCCAGGGTATTAAATGGTGCTCCTTTACCAGATGTGTAACTTGGAACTCCTCAGCCCCAGTGCAAAATCTGTAATGGCGCCCCTACCTACGTCATGCCATTTGGAATAATGCTATTTTATAGGGCAGAGAGAACTTTGGGTCCTCCTAGGGGTTCAGGGCTGGTAGCGACTGCTTCCCCTGTCCCCCTATAGCTACACTCCTGGCCTTTACAATAAAGAGTTATTCTCATCTCTGTTAGTCATAGCTTGGTGTCCTGATCACAAGGCCAGGACTTTTGCCACACTGTTTCTGTAACTTCTGTTTACCTCTAAGGAACTTAAGGAAACATGGCGGTGTTCAGATATGATAGATATGTGGAGGTCTCCAGAAAGGAAGTCCCTTTTTACAGTCTCCGGTAATAGTTGACAAGGTAAGGGGAACCCCTTGTTTGACATCAGTATTTTTTTGTGCTTATACTTACACTAAAATGCTTATATTCACACATACAGTGGGGAAAAAAAGTATTTAGTCAGCCACCAATTGTGCAAGTTCTCCCACTTAAAAAGATGAGAGAGGCCTGTAATTGTCATCATAGGTAGACCTCAACTATGAGACAAAATGAGAAAACATATCTAGAAAATCACATTGTCTGATTTTTAAAGATTTATTTGCAAATTATGGTGGAAAATAAGTATTTGGTCACCTACAAACAAGCAAAATTTCTGGCACGCAAGATCTGACACCGTGGGGTCAAAATGATCACAAGAATGGTGAGCAAAAATCCCAGAACCACACGAAGGGACCTAGTGAATGACCTGCAGAAAGCTGGGACTAACGTAACAAAGGCTACCATCAGTAACACACTACGCCGCCAGGGACTCAGATCCTGCAGTGCCAGACGTGTCCCCCTGCTTAAGCCAGTACATATCCGGGCCCGTCTGAAGTTTGCTAGAGAGCATTTGGATGTTCCAGAATAGTATTGGGAGAATGTCATATGGTCAGATGAAACCAAAGTAGAACTGTTTGGTAGAAACACAACTCGTCGTGTTTGGAGGAGAGTAAATGCTGAGTTGCATCAACAGAACACCATACCTAGTGTGAAGCATGGGGGTGGCAACATCAGGCTTTGGGGCTGTTTCTCTGCAAAGGGACCAGGACGACTGATCCGTGTACATGAAAGAATGAATGGGGCCATGTATCGTGAGATTTTGAGTGCAAACCTCCTTCCATCAGCAAGGGCATTGAAGATGAAACGTGGCTGGGTCTTTCAGCATGACAATGATCCCAAGCACACCAACAGGGCAACGAAGGAGTGGCTTCGTAAGAAGCATTTCAAGGTCCTGGAGTGGCCTAGCCAGTCTCCAGATCTCAACCCCATAGAAAACCTTTGGAGGGAGTTGAAAGTCCGTGTTGCCAAGCAACAGCCCCAAAACATCACTGCTCTAGAGGAGATCTGCATGGAGGAATGGGCCAACATACCAGCAACAGTGTGTGCCAACCTTATGAAGACTTACAGAAAACGTTTGACCTCTGTTATTGCCAACAAAGGATATATAACAAAGTATTGAGGTTAACTTTTGTTATTGACCAAATACTTATTTTCCACCATAATTTGCAAATAAATTCTTTAAAATCAGACGATGTGATTTTCTAGATATGTTTTCTCATTTTGTCTCTCATAGTTGAGGTCTACCTATGATGTAAATTACAGGCCAGCCTCATCTTTTTAAATGGGAGAATTTGCACAATTGGAGGCTGACTAAATACTTTTTTTCCCCACTGTGTATATATTTACACACACTGGGAATTGTTCTTCTAATGTTTTTCATGGAATATCTGGGAATGTAAGGTTTTTACAATAGGTGTAACTACAAAAAAATGTTTAGAATTATGGGCAAAATTGAACTATAAAACATATTCTTCATGGGGCAACTGCTTTAAAGGCATTGTCTTGTTAGACGCAAACCCCTTACAGAAAGGAATATACATAGTAGCCAGAGAGAGCTAGATTTACTGGAAGCGTTCCCCCGTGTTTTACATCACTGTGATCATAACTTTCCAAAAATATGACTGTAACATAGAAAAACTAGACAGGCAAAAGTCAGAAGGTAACCTATGAACATATTTCACTAGATGATTCTATATAACCTGCAAACCTGCGTAATCCAGATAATATAACACTCAGTAAATCATACTGTATGTAAATTGTACTCTCTTACATCATGCTGCCTCATCTCTGGGCAAAATCTCCACAACACAGTAGAACTGCTTGACATTGACATATTGACATTTATATTTCTGCAGTTATTGTGTAAATTGCTACAGTAGCAGATCTCTGTGTGATAGATAAAGGCAATAACCAGCGATATATCTATCGCAGTTTAGGATACTTTGTGTCTCCATAGTGACAATAGCAACATACCAAAAATACAACATAATTTTAGGGAACTTTCAGAATTGATAAGAATAGTTTTTATTTAGCGTTTAACCATAAAAACGGAAAAAGAAAACAAAAATACAGCATACAAGAGTATGGAGCCATCCATCAAAAAATGTGAATTCTTCACATGTATTTAGTGCACAACACAGCTTTCTTTGTTTAAAGGGGTTTTCTCAAGAAAGCAAGCCCCCAAACCCGTCCCCCCTCAGTGGGGATCTGAGCGGTCCTGTATGGAACAGCGCTCCATTAATTTCAATGGGAACAAAAACCCTTTAAGGCATGGATCTCAGGTTTCTCTAAAAGATTCACATTTACCCTCTTGATCTAATACATTTGCCTCACAAATAATAAAGAGCTACATTCGTCTGTTACCATCCCAGACGGCAGATATTGTGCTATTAAGATTCTAGCTCAATGGATCTCTGACTAGCAGGATAAGTTTACTAGACATTGTCAATACAGATAAATCGCCTAAGGGGCAAAGTATGGGATCTAAGGGAACCTTTACTGTATAAACTCCCTTCAAACATTCAGTAATGTCCTCCCAGAACTATAAAAGGTTGGGGTATTGCCAAGTAAAAGAAAACCAATCTATCAAAGGACAAATACATTTCAGAGTTAATACGTGTATGCCATTTTCCGATTTTTGTACATCTTATTTTTTCTTCTTTCAGAGACCACCAGCAGGCATAAGGAGTCTTGTAGGCCAGACTATGCTCCCTTGGGAAAAAAAAGTGTGCAAATAAGCACTATTCCAGGACAAAGAATGCTGTCTCTCTCTAGTGCTACCTATTGGTGGTAGCTACCCTGCAAATCAATGCCCAACCCTTTAACAGGCCTTGCAGCATGACTAATGAGTTAATTGGGTTTACAGCACATTACTCACATTAGAACATATGGAGCTGTCTACATTGGTTAAACAATATGGACACTTATATAATAGTTCACTCACACTACTGTAGCCTGGATCTCACCTTGTTAGACAATATGGACAACGCACTGCAAGCACAAATTAAGAACCATTGTACTGTACTAGAACATAGAACAGTTTCTGAATATGTATATAATTCATTAGTAACAGATGAGAAGGGATAAAACATTCTGCAAAGTCTGGCAGATGGTGATATTTTAATGAGAAAGCCCATTTACAAGTGAAGCTTCCTCTTACAGAAGAATACTAGACATGGTCATTGCTACAAACATGAGCATCACTAACTATGGATTATTTTTTAGTAAATGTTGAGTCAAAGCCATGTCTAGTTTTCCTGTATAAATCCCACCAAGCCAGATTATTTTGGCTATAGAAAGTAAAGAAAAAATAGATATTTGTAGAACATTTTGAAGGAAGCTGTAACGTCTCTGCCTGTTTGGGTCTCTGCGCCACCGTCCGCTCACACGCTGTGACACAGGAGATGTGTTCAGTTTGATTCCGTGCTTAAGGTTCTTGTTGCTTAGTCTGAACACTGTCCTAGTGCTTCTTCTATGTAATTGAATTTCAGTCAAACCGTCACCTTGCTTCTCTCTGCTCCTCTAACAGTTAATCTTAGCCTTGCCTGTGTGATTGACAGCCTGCCTACCAATTAAGTCTGGGGCAGGTCCTGGACTTCCATTATACAGGTCATCAGCCCACACAGATTTGCTGGCTATTGCGATTCTGTCCTGAGACTTTGTCCCTGCTAGCTCCTCTTCTGTTATTATTATTCTGACTTCTGACCTTTGGCTTTTCTTGTGACTACTCTTTTGGATTACGATTTGGTACTGCTTTGTCTCTCTGGCTTTGACCCTTGGCTTGCTGACTCCTCTTCTGTGTTGTTTGTCTTGTTCTGTGTTACACTTATTCAGAGTAGGGATCATCACCATGTTGTTCCTGTCTTTAGGACAGTGAGACAAGTAGGCAGGGACAGGGGCTGGGTCGAGTCTAGGGCACACTGTCTCTGTCATTCCCTTCCTCCCAGGTTTCTTCAGCAGGACTAAGGTATTGCTCAACTGGCAACTCCCTTACAGAAGCATTGGAAAAAATGTGGAGCAGTTCAGAGATACAGTAAATAGTTGTCCAAATGGTGTATCTCCAGCATGAGTGACATGGTGAAAAACATTTTTGCAGGCTTCTGCAGTCCCAATGGAGTCTCCAATGCAGTTGTAAACATTGTCTTAGTCAAACTGTGTGTTTGAGGTTTAGATGTCTTTAAAGAGAACCTTACACCACCTCTGCCAAGTCCAGCCTTTGCATCAAGTACTAAGCATTGCTCCGCTGATTCCGGCACAGTCAAAATTTTTTTTTAGCCCCCACCATTCCCGAGCAATAAGTTCTGTTCATTTTGGTTTCTGATATACTATTTAGGCTCTGCACTGTCAGAAGGGCAGTGTCAGGCAGGAGCAGGAAAGGGATGTGATTCTGAGCTCTTAAGTGTCCACTTCTGATTGGAGCTCTGTATCACGCCCCCTTTGCCTGCTCCTACCTGATACCACCCACCTGAGAGTACAGAGCCTAAGTAGCATATCAGGCACCAAAAGTAACAGGACATATTGATAAGGAACAGTGGGAGTGAGAGAAAAAATTCCAACTGTGCTGGAATCAGTGGATCAGCGCCTATTAACAGATTCTAAGAACTTGAGTTATTAGAGGTGGTGAAAGATTCTCTTTAAGAGAAGATTTTCTTTTGCATTGGATCCCACAAAGACCCTGATAGCAGGGATCATTTTGCTTCTTGTATGTCACTTGTAGGATTATATTATGAATTTGATATTTGATGTTAAATATAAAAATATGGAGTCTTTACATATTTAGAAATTCTGTTTAGCTTCAATGTTAATCATAGTTATTGTGCATGACCCAGTTTTGACTCAGCTATAACATACGGATGGATAGTCTGGCATTCTATCTATGTAAAGCTGAACTCAGATTTCTGTAAAAATATTCTCAAAGAGAAAGCCACCACAAACGTCAGAAAAATGACAACTGTTAGAAATAGATTTTAAGGAGACTTACATGCGGGAAAAGGCCCTTAGTGTACATATGGTAAAAACCATTTTACAATACTTACATCTATGCTTATTGAATCAGAACAGGAAATCTCTAAGTATAAGATTCTCTTAGGAAATAACCTTTATGCTTTCAGCCTGTATCTTCAAGGGATTGTATCAAAGGGGGCACTATGTTTCCTTAGGGAGAATGCCTTTGCAAGCCAGCCAAGAAATTCTGGGAAAGAATGTACAAATAAATTCTCCTTGATGCAAAAGGGAAAACCTTCTCTAGTGCTATCTTTTGGTCAGTAGCTCCCTATAGATCAACCCTATAGCCTGGTTTTCAAGAAACCTTTCTTTTGACATGATCTGGGATTAAAGCTATACCAGAATATGGCCCAAAAGGAAGACAAAACTCAGACAGCTGCAGACAGTTGTTGGGTTACTGACCTTTATCATTGCAAAGCAGAGTACTAGAAAGACATTGTGAAATGTTGCTCAATTTTTTATTACACTAAAGAGTTTTTTTTCATAATTTTTCTCCTGGTAAGGCCTCATGCACACCACTGAGTTTTGCTGTGTTTTTCATGGCTAGCACACTGACCCATTCATTTCTATGGCCTCATACACACGACCATGTATTTTCACGATGCAGTGTAAGGGGCTGTGAGGAAAACTCAGGACAGGTCCTATTCCTATCCATTTCGCGGACCATGCTCACTAGCCCCAATGAATGGGGCCACAGAAGCACGGCCGGTGCACTGGCGGCATATGGATGACCCTCACAGCTTGGTGAAATGAACACAGTCGTGTGCATATCGCGTAAATCTGCAGAATATTTCCACTGATGATCTTGCAATAAATCTGTGATGACTTTGCAGCAAAATCCTCATTTGTTACATGCTGATTTTGCAAATTCATGACAGATTTCACACTATATACTGAAAAACTGGCATTTGCAGTAAATATCTTCAGCTTCTCTATAAGATAATGAGCATGCTGTATGTTTTCTGAGAATTTTCTCCCACCACATTTATTGTACCATAAATTGCGTTGAGGTGCAGAATTCTCTCTGCAAATGCTTAGCAATTCCAGTGTCTGAACTCAGTCTCAACAGTGGCAATACACCTTAAAGGGAGTCTACCACCTTCGCCCCACATATTCATCTGTCACCACCGTGTAACAGAGTACACTCAGTGATGACATAGCAGTGTAAGGAACAACTCTCAATGCAAAAGGGTAGTGCAAGCAGGAGATGCTAGGGGTCTAAATGATAAGAGCTGAGGGCCCACCCCCAGTGCACCAACTGTCTCATTTGCATAATACTTCAAAGTTGTTTTTCTCCAAATCTATAAAAATGACATATATAACAGGAGTATGCTGCTTAGCACTGTAATACGGTGGCGATAGTTGAATATACTTGGTGGAAGTTGTAGACTCCCTTTAAGCAGCTGTTGGACAAAATCAATTTGGGATAAGAAGAACATGTACAGTCATGGCCAAAAGTTTTGAGAATGATACAAATATTAATTTTTACAAAGTCTACTGCTTCAGTTTTTCTAATGGCAATTTGCATATACTCCAGAATGTTATAAAGAGTGAGCAGCTTAACAGCAATTACTTGCAAAGTCAATATTTGCCTAGAAAATGAACTTTATCCCCCAAAACACATTTCAACATCATTGCAGCCCTGCCTTAAAAGGACCACCTAACATCGTTTCAGTGATTGCTCCATTAACACAGGTGTGGGTGTTGATGAGGACAGGGCTGGAGATCAATCTGTCATGATTAAGTAAGAATGACACCACTGGACACTTTAAAAGGAGGCTGGTGCTTGCCATCATTGTTTCTCTTCTGTTAACCATGGTTATCTCTAAAGAAACACGTGCAGTCATCATTGCACTGCACAAAAATGGCCTTACTGGGAAGAGTATTGCAGCTAGAAAGATTGCACCTCAGTCAACAATCTATCGCATCATCAAGAACTTCAAGGAGAGAGGTTCCATTGGTGCCAAAAAGGCTCCAGGGCGCCCAAGAAAGACCAGCAAGCGGCAGGACCGTCTCTTAAAAGTGTTTCAGCTGCGGGATCGGGCTACCAGCAGTGCAGAGCTTGCTGAGGAATGGCAGCAGGCAGGTGTGAGTGCATCTGCACGCACTGTGAGGCGGAGACTCTTGGAGCAAGGCCTGGTCTCAAGGAGGGCAGAAAAGAAGCCACTTCTCTCCAGAAAAAACATCAGGGACAGACTGATATTCTGCAAAAGGTACAGGGAGTGGACTGCTGAGGACTGGGGTAAAGTCATTTTCTCTGATTAATCCCCTTTTCGATAGTTTGGAACATCTGGAAAACAGCTTATTCGGAGAAGAAGAGGTGAGCGCTACCACCAGCCTTGTCTCATGCCAACTGTAAAGAATCCTGAAACCATTCATGTGTGGGGTTGCTTCTCAGCCAAGGGAATCGGCTCTCTCACAGTCTTGCCTAAAAACACAGCCATGAATAAAGAATGGTACCAGAATGTCCTCCAAGAGCAACTTCTCCCAACCGTCCAAGAGCAGTTTGGCGCTCAACAATGCCTTTTCCAGCATGATGGAGCACCTTGCCATAAAGCAAAGGTGATAACTAAATGGCTCAGGGAACAAAACATAGAGATTTTGGGTACATGGCCTGGAAACTCCCCAGATCTTAATCCCATTGAGAACTTGTGGTCAATCATCAAGAGACGGGTGGACAAACAAAAACCAACAAATTCAGACAAAATTAAAGCATTGATTCTGCAAGAATGGACTGCTATCAGTCAGGGTTTGGTCCAGAAGTTGATTGAGAGCATGCCAGGGAGAACTGCAGAGGTCCTGAAGAAGAAGGGTCAACACTGCAAATATTGACTTGCTGCATTAACTCATTCTAACTGTCAATATAAGCTTCTGTTACTCATAATATGAATGCAATTATATTTCTGTATGTGATAAAAACATCTGATAAACACACATAAAAACCAGAGGGCAGCAGATCATGTAAAAATATAATATTTGTGTCATTCTCAAAACTTTTGGCCATGACTGTACATATATATTTTTCTTTAAAAAAAACACCAAACACTAAAATATCCCAGCACTTCCTCCCTTTATCTGTTCTTTTCCTTTGGTCCTATTTTGACCCATTTTTTAAGCAAAATGACTGTATATGTATAGAAACCAACCATATTCCCATTGTCCTCTGCACTGCCCTATGTCTAGCTGTAAGACAACTGGCTGGAACTGGAGCCTCCTTCTTGTGCCCAATCTGAAGGAGGACAAGATACTTCATTTCCACCCCATTTGCTAAGCCACACCCTACCTTGCCAACCATTAGCCACAGATAAAAGTGATCAAAAGGTGATTAACCCCTGTGTTCTATACAGAATTTCTACAAGGATTATCGTTCCTTTAAATGTTTTTCCCCAGCACTAGACTGTCATATTAAGTAAAGCCATACAAGGCAATGATCACTTTAAAGCACAAGAAAAAAAAAGCACTTGAAAGTAATCACTAGATAATTATAAGGTTTGTGTGAGGGCAGCGAAAATCTTGTTGTATAAGAGAAGCAGCAGAAAAGTATCTCAAGAGAGCTTTCATCAGCTACATCGATGACACTTGTATCGCAGGGGACCAAAAAAGTATCAAACAAGCCTCACAAACAAATTAAATTATGTTTCTACTTGGAGAAGAAAAATCCATGACCTAATTGTTACTGAGAGTCTATCATGCTTGCAGACCACTATATAGTATATGCCATCCACGTTGTGTGGGTGTAACTGCATTGTTCCAACATTCACATGGATAAAAGGACCAAAGCCCCATTGAGTTTTATCAGACATAGTATCCAGTACACAAAATACAGATTTCAAGCGTATCTAAACTGTCAAGTAACTTTCGATTTTCTGCCAGCATTTGTGCCAGCAATAAATTTTGTATTTTATTATAACGAATTTTTGCTCTATCTTGGCTCTATTCCATGAAATCCTGAGTTAAGATCCACTTTCTGTTCTGTTTAGAAATCCTCAGTGCTTTAGTGTGACAGAGCATCTGTGTAATACAGAGTAGCTGATATGCAGGTGTCACTTCAAACGGTTACTGCATATCTCAAGTATTATAAAATGTAGAACCATGCTTCTGGTGTCATATGAAAGAAGATTCTCAGCTTTCATATGCTACCAAGACTGCAGTTCTACCTATATTATTTCGGGAGATATCATCCATTAAAAAAAACACAGTTGTGATATATGAGCTGTATATATGTATACAGTTGTGCTAAAACGTTTACATACCCCTGCAGATTTTTTGACCTTTTTTCAGATAATATGAATGATAACACAAAAACTTTTTCTCCACTCATGGTTGGTGGCTGATTCCTCAATATCATTGAGCCACTCTGGGGAGATCTTAAGTGCGCAGTACATGCAAGACAGCCCAGGAATCTACAGGAACTGGAGATTTTTTTGCCAAGAAGAATGGGCAGTTTTGCCATCTGAGAAAATAAAGAGCCTCATCCACAACTACCACAAAAGACTTCAAGCTGTCACTGATGTTAGAGGGGGCAAAACACGGTATTAAGAACTGGGGTATGTGAACTTTTGAACAGGGTCATTTTGATGTTTTTGGTTGTCATTATGATTTAAAAAAAGAAAACACAGAAGTCTGACAATAATTGGCTTCAACCAAGCACTAACCATGAGTGGAGAAAAAGTTTTTGTGTTATCATTCATATTCTCTGAAAAAAGGCCAAAAAAAACAAAAATCTGCTGGGGTATGTAAACATTTTAGCACAACTGTATATGTATGTGGCGCATGTTTTGAGAAAAAAGTTATGGGAAATGTTCCTAGAACTGTTTCTATTGGCTGTGGGTACTGTATGCACATGCAATTTGTTTTGTTTTTTTTAAAGTTTGCAGTATTGCCTTGCCACGTATAAGAGTATACCATGTATGAAAAAGCAACAATGTATAAACAGGGATGCCACAATGGTACCTATAGCACCCCAGAGCAAAACCTGGAATGTGTTCTGGACATAATAAGCTTCTGAATGTTCTAGTCTCCACTCCTTTCTTTGGTCTTCCAACAATCTACATAAATTTTTACTGTCCACTCTGAAGGGTAACCATTGTTTTACAAACTTCTGACACATCATAAATTTTAATCTCAGGTATGCGCATACCAACTGATCACTAAGGTGGCTGAGCACTGTATCCCCTTCTTTCCTTTTCTTCTTTTCGATCCATAGGCTTTAACGTGGACAGTAGCAATTGGCAGAAGTGTCAGAGCCCAAACCCCCCTGATCAGTGTGTCACTATGTCTAAAGTTTGTGAATATCAAACTCCCCCCCCCTACTTTACTTAAAGTATACTGTTCCTGATCAGAAGCTTGCAGCGTGGCTGCTGCAATGTTTATGCTGGGGTACCCTCTTTTAGCTCTGCTTGAAAACAAAATACTGTAATAGATGGCCTGATGACAATTGCAGTCCTCCTATGATAAAAGCTCTGCAGTGCTCTTAGTTTAACTGAGAGGAGGGTATCCAGATCTAGGAATCCCTACATCTATAACTAAGCCTGAATGAGCTTTTGGAAAGGGTTTGACAAAAAGCCAATAAATCATTTCATACTGTATGCTCAATGACAAAAAATAACACATTCAGATAGAAATGTTGGATTGCTGCAAAACTCAGCATGCAGTTATGGCAGATATGTCAATGATTACAGGTGTTCTCTGATTAGACACTGGATCTTGCCACTAGAGGGCATAAAAGTGCTTCACTGCTGCCCTATAAAAGGCTGCAGGGGTTACTTTTGGGATCTCCTGGTGATTGTTGACTGCTTCAAATATCTGAACAACGCACTCAAAGATGTTTTGCTCAGTTGACAGATGTTGAGACTGAGAAGTTGCATGGTCATTTTAATGAATCGCCTGCTACCTAGACTGCTCTAACCCCGCTGTTAGGAGCTGTTGGGGGCAGTGGTTGCATAAGGGCATGCACACATGGCGAACAGACAGACCACCAGTAGAGAGGATCATTTGATCGTCTGACAAGCACAAGAGGCTCCCATAGTTTTCTTATCCACCATCCAGATACAGACAGCACCTTTATTACACACCCTTTTCCAGGTGGTCTAGGTATTTAGCAGAAGGATATTTGTTGTCATGGCGCCCATTACCTGTTCTGCCATTGACAGCTGGTACCTGTCGTCTTCGTCTTACTGCCGTCATATTGTCTTTAGCGATGAATCCAGGTTCTGTTTGGGATCCAATGACAATCAGGTTCGAGTATGGCGTCCTCCTGATGAATGCTTCAATCCTGCCTTAGCTTTGGAGTGACATACTGCCCCAATTACTGGTGTGGTGATCTGGGGAGCCATCACATAAGTGGAATGCTAGATGATAGACTTTAACAAATATGATATAGGTGACCTAAGGATAGGCCATCAATAACAACCCTTTTATTAACAATGTTTAAAGTCCCAATGCATCTAAAGAAAATATCCTATAGTCTACCCCAGGAGCTGGTCACAGCACCAACAGCTGACAGCTTAAAAAAAAAAAAACCAAAAAACTAACATCTATGTCGGTCCATTGAAAGGGCTTATTCACATGGCCATTTTAATAACCATAAATATCAATGGATCTATCTAGGATCGTCAAAATGGACAAAGATGGAGCATGTTAAATAGTTTTTTTTGACAGCCGTGAGAAAGAATCAACAATAACGGGTTTTTACAAGGGCAGCATGATGGCCATTCCAAAAATGTCTGTCATGTGGCATTTTTTTTTTACTTTCATGTGAATAAGGCCTTATTTACAGCAAAATAGTATTGATTGGTTATGTAAATGTATAGAACGCTTACTCAACCCTTCACTCATGCCATTTCCCATTCCGTGTTAAAGGGGTTGTCCAGTTTCAGAGCAATATTAAGAGACAAATGTTCTTGTTTGTATAATGAAAAATTCTACAATTTTCCAATATACTTTCTGTATCAATTCCTCACAGTTTTTTAGATCTCTGCTTGCTGTCATTTATTCTGCTTACTTTCAGTGGATAAAAATCAGTCCATGGTCATGTGATGGATTATATAAACAATAACATTTGTCTCTTAATATTGGCTTGAAACTGGACAAGCCCTTTAACTATGTAATATGAAGCCACTTTGAAAATTGTCTTTGTTAATAATTTCCTGGATGACAGTATGCCTGAAGGGATAGTTTGTAGTCTAGTACCATGGAAACACAGTTCAGACACAGGTCTATGTACTATAACAATTGCAAAATATCAATTAAAACTATTAGCGAACTTGTTCCCTTTTTCAATGGTTGCAAAGCTGAACCTTACCTATAAATGGCTTTTTGTGTTAGGTTAAGGGTCCCTTTTCCCTAGGTTACATGATCGCTTCCACTGGAGAATGGCAATGCGTCTTATTGCCCACATCACCTTCCATAGAGGCGGCCAAGGACTTGTACAATTTTTGATGTTCACCATAGATAATTTTATACAGAGGGCACTACTGGTGTCTTCAAACCATCCAAACTATGACTCTTAAGGTTCTAATGACATAAGGATATTCAGATCCCCTTTACTGTAAGGTTCTACCCTTAGTTTAACCAAAGCTTCCCTCCGAGCATAGAATTATAGATAAGCCACAAGACCATTCTTTCCCCCCATGCAAAGCAGTGTTTGATTGGTTTACACAGAATTTACACAGGATAATGCAGATGTAACCTTTGTAAATGGAATTTAATGGACAGAAACAACCCCATTAAATCCTATGTGCCTTTTGCTGATAAAGGCTCACGCATTTTTATTAGTTTCTTTGTGAGTGCATGTTTGTTGGGCAATACGTATCCGCTGTATATAGGTGAGGGTTAGCACTGGAGATCTATCGATCAGCAGACAGTCAATATGTCCTCTGGGCTGCAGTAGTTCTGATCTGGCCACCAAAGCATAGTGATGTACATGTGACATTATAAGCTGCCACTTTATGTGCTAAAATCTCACACGGCCTGTATTAAGTGATCAGGTGCTGACCAGGAAGTATTGATCCCATACTGATGTAAAGGTTATACCCAGTTACAGAGTCAGCACGACTTCGCTTTACACAGCAGTATAGTTGCAGATTTCGGAAATACTATAGGAAACATTTTAACCCAATAGTGGTTTGCACTTTATGAATAGGTCTTCCTATGTTATACTTTTATTCGGTAGCTATTTTTTTGCCACGGGAAACACATTAGGGAGCTTGTGTTCCTATGACTAATGAAGGAATTAGGATTTCCAATATGGGTCCATTTTGCATAGATCTATGGTACAACACCCATCGTTTGCTATAAGCCCATTTTGTACCTCAGTGTACCACTGATTTTATCAACTGCTTGCCATATTATGCAACTATATTCCTCTAGAACAAGGGTCAGTAACCTTCAGCACTCCAGCTGCTGTGAAACTACAACTCCCAGCATGCTCCAATCACTCCATTGTGAGCACTGATCAATGGTATTAAGCCCCACCAATCAGATATTGATGACCTATCCTATGTTATCAGTATTTTTATTGTCTGTTAACCCCTTTAATGAATGAACAAAAATGTCATTCCATAATATCACATCCAAATGTGAAGATGTGGAGGAACTTTGTGGCATTTAATGCAGCTTTATGCACAGACATTAAAAGACCACCCTGCACCAGCTTCTCTTCCATCTGCCACTTCTGTAAACAATAAGGCATACAGTACTGTGCAAAAGTATTAGGCAGGTGTGGATAAATGCTGTTAAGTAAGAATGTTTTCAGAAATAGAAGTGTTAATAGAAGTTTATTTTTGTCAATTAACAATATGTTTTGGTGTGTGTTTTCAATATTTGGTGTGACCGCTCTTTGGAGTCCTGGAAGTGATGACATGGCACCCACAGACACCTGATCTCACTATCATCCAGTCTGTCTGGGATTACATGAAGAGACAGAAGGATTGGAGCAAGCCTACATCTACAGAAGATCTGTGCTCAGTTCTCCAAGATGTCTGGAACAACCTCCCTGCCGAGTTCCTTCAAAAACTGTCTGCAAGTACCTAGAAGAATTGATGGAAGGCAAAGGGTAGTCACACAAAATATTTCGGGATTTGGATTTTTCTTTTGTTCAATCACTTCTTTGTGTTCTTTGACAAGAATAACTCTTCTAGGTTTGAAGGCACTCTTTCATTATAGCATTTTTTTTTCCCACATTTACCTAAAACTTTTGCACAGTAGTATAGATTTCCATAAAGAAAAATTACTTTGTAGGTTTTCTGTCTTTGAGGCTTGGTTCACACTTGCATTGGGGGGTTTCTGCATCCACCATGCAGATCACTAGTGTAACGTTGAGTAAACAAGTCAGAAAAATGTGCTGTCTTATAATTGTAAATTGAGATTTTGCCTGAAATTGCACATCTTGTAAGCAACACGAGTGATCTTGTAATTTGTGTCCTTAAATATGCAACATATTTGTGAACATGACACTAAATATACAACCTGAGTATGTGCAGTAAATAGATGTTCTCAAGCATGTCATGTGAAATGATGAATTTCCTGACACATCTGTACTCATTGTGCACTCAGGGTATTCTTAGTGCATGTACTGCTGGGTTTGCTGGGTTTAGTACTGCAAAGAACTGTCAACTTCTGAGGCCTCAGATTGTGGCAGATCAACTGTACCTTCAGCGTAAGGATTCGATAACAAAAAGTAATGGCAATGATATGCGACAGCGGAATTGTGAATGGCTAATAGGAATAATGAATTACAACACGGTGGCGGTTTACTTCTGACTGCTGTTCATGTCCTAGCAAAACTTTGTCTAACTGAGATTAAAGCACCCAAATGTACGCACTTGGTTTTCTTTCCATGTAATTATATAATATGCACCTATACAATGTCTTACATAAGGGACTGACAGCCATAAATGTATTCTAAGTGCCAGAGGCATGACAAAGCTTCTGGGCCCCAATGCAAAGTCTGTACCAGGCCCACCAACTATAGTGTATTGTTAATAGTACAGGTGTCCTCATATTGCTTAGAGACACTTTATGGGCCCCCTAATGCTCCTGGGTCTGGATGTGACTGCATCCTCTTACACTCTTACTAAAAGGGTATCAGTAAAGTCAAGGATAAAAATTGTTTATTGAGTAATCCACCCTCCTCAGTCACAATTGTGAGCACTCAAAAAGACCCCTACAGTGCGTACCAGTGCACAAAGTGTATGTAAAGGGCACAGTAGTGTGCTCAATATAGCAGTGGCCTCCACACTCAGCTAGAACACAGCTCATGTACAATAGTATTACATAGTGAGTGCAAATACTTTTTGACACAAATTTATTTGGGATATTTATCAGATGGATCTTGAATGTTGGAATGCATTTTAATGGGACCACACAAAGATTTATTTTGTGCTGATGCCATATGTTGGACTACTGGGACTAACATAAAGAAAGCCACAAAAAACTATGCAGCCCACAAGGTGTAAAATACAGTTCTCTACTGCACCGAGTATGGTATTAGGAATTCCCCTCGATAGATACACCAGTTACTATACCAGACAAAATTATTAGATGGTTTGTTCTAGAGTTTGAAGTATCCAGTAAAAGCCCACAAAATACTGGGTTAAAGTAGAATTCTATGTATGGTTTATGCTGGCCATACATATTTGATGTATGTCAGCCGAACCGGCTGATTTGGTGGTTCATCTAATGTATATGGACGATTCCTGACTCTCCCTCACCAGCAGATGTTGGGGTAGAGAAGAGTCAGGCAGGTTGGAGATAAGCCACCACCAAGACTGTCTAATAGTGCTAATACTCCCTTGTTGTTATTGAGAACACATGAATGTTTGGCCAAGTCCAATGTGTAGAAGTGTTGGGAGAGATTTGGCTGACACAGCTCTTATGTGTATGGCCAGTCTTGAAGTCCACAGTGGTAGGAGGAGGAGGGGGTAGAAATACTTTTGTAACAGCTAAGCTAGCCCAGTAACTATGGGATCCTGCGAGTCTGCTCATCACATGTGACAGGGATCAGTCCCAACACCCAGTTCCGACCTCAGACTGATAGTGGAGGCAGTTTCTTTCTGCTCCACTTATAGCTTTCGGTGCCTACTGGTCTATGTTGATGTCTCCAGTAGTGCCAGGCTACTGTGTGATGAAAGGACCAGGCATTGGAACATAAGCCACCATACAGGGTCGCGGCTATAGGGGATTACAAAAGGTAGCAATCACATCCCGGACCCTGGAGCCTGAGAGCGCACAAGGGATCCTTTATCACCAGTATTACAAATAACACATAGGGACCTCCGTTACAGATATTACATTGGGGCTCACGAGTTTCAATGAAAGGTCCTATACCAGCAGTATATGAGCTGCCTGTAACGTGCGCCTATGGGAAGTTGATCAGTACTCTATTATTTACATGTATTAATGATAGGGAGTAGTTTAGATGAATGATTGCTTATGTGCATACAGTTTGCATTATTACTGGCAGCATACACCCTCAAGTAAACGCCATGATCTGGGGGACTAAAGATTATGCCTTTATAAAAGATGTGACTGGTGACAATTCTTTGCTGGTTTGTGCTTGGATCGCTGGACATTTTTACATGGGGCAATGATCGGCCATTAACGCTCGCCCCAGCGCACTTGTTTGATCATCTGCTGATATAAAAGGGGATTTATGCCTCTGAGGACTGAAGACTAGGGTCAGTTCATCCTTTCTAACAATATATATTTATTATTTCTATATACTACCCCTACAAGATACAAAAGTGTCCATACAATGTACTGCATTTTCACTGCTGACAGATGGCATTCAAGAAATGATGTGGCATGATTGTATTATATGTAATGCATAACTGGCATATTACCTGCTTTCTGTAACTTCAGATAGGATGATCATACTTTAATAATAAATAATATTAGAAATATTAAACTAAGTAACATTATCTATACAGTATAGAAGATGCCATCTAATATACTTGCATGCTGCAGTAGTTGATGCACCAGAAAAGCCAGCCACATAAGCTGCACACAGCGTACACAATAACCCCTATTTATTGCCATTTCGGGGGAACACACAGATCAGGCTGACAAGTTAATGAATTGAAAATTAGCTGAGGAATATTTACTTGCCGCCTTGCAGCCATAAACAGCACTTACCCTTTCTATCTGCCCTTCCCCCTTCAGCACTCCCACTTGCAGATCAGTTTCCCAACCATTATTGAGGAGGCATTAAATTTTCACAAAGCAAGGAGGCTGATACTGGGTTTCTTTTAACTCTTTCTATGGACATCGATATTGCTCATCCTCAAGACACAAGACAGCTCAGGTGTGAACTCAATATCTTGCATCCTTTTCTGGGATGCAGGCCCCTTTAACCAAAATAGACTATAAAATAAGCAAGCATCCTGTAGGGGATGTAGTAAATATGCTCACAACATTAGAGCGCCTCTGGTCTCCAGTGTCCTGAAATGTGGTCTTGGGTATTGGTACTATAGGAGGGGCATTGTTTGTTTACCAGCAGTGAGCCCATAATACCTCTCTATGGATATGTCCATATCATGCTACAGATAGGAGACTTAAGAGTCTTTAAAGGGCAACAATCGTAAAACCGTGTATTCCCATTCATTCGCCGGTGTAAACATGTCCAGTGATCAAACAATTGACTTCTTTGTCGTTGACTGGATCTTTGGCGATGACATAAATATCATTGTTTGTCTGCAGTACATCACCACGTGTAGATATGCTGGCGATAATGGGAAATGTATGGGGAGGAAGTGATCGATCGTGCAAAAAAAACTTCACAATAACTGCAACATGTAAGTAAACGTGCACCCATTGACTAGCTATATTGTCAGTCGGCACTATCAGGCTATTTATCTGCCCTAAGTAAACAAAACAAGACCCCCACCAGGCTGTTCTGGTAAGAGTGGGGTTCAGGTTTACATTGGAAAGTTTGTACAGTATTATTTCATGCACTCTCATTTCTGTAAGAGTGAAGTACCCCTTTAAGAAGCGATTTACATTTTATAAAATAGTATAAATTAAATACAACAACATTTAGAACATAGTGATGACAATATAAAGATACCTTACATAGTATGCTGCCATCATACCCTCCTGAGTAAGTGATAGGGATGAAGCCCTATGTAATGGAATGCAGCTTCATATATAGTAAGACTGACATCTAACATCTGGCCTGATGACAGACACCAGGTACTAGAACTGACATCTACTGGCAGAGGTACAGGTGAGAAACAAAGGAAACAGCAATAAAACAAAAAAGCTAAATGTGCAAAGTCTAACAAACGGAAGATTTTTCAGTTTTGCATATGGAAATACCCAACCAAGCATAAATGATCAGAAATGGCTGCTGTAACCGGTAAAAAGGTACATTTAGAGGACAAGTGCTGTATTAAGGGTTTCCCTAGTCTACGGACAAAGACATAAGGATCAAGCGTAGACAATGCAAGAATTCTGCTGAGTATATAAAAGATGCAAAGAACAAATACACCAAACCAGCTTGAGTATAATAGAAGCAGGGAGCGATAGACACAAAGGACTGTGTCAGTTTCCAAGGTGAGCCCAGCAATGACCAGACTACTATTATGTATAAGGGATGCCTGGAGCTGACTACAACAAACCGCTGCTGTCATCTGCAGCCTGTCCCTGCCCCAGGAAATCACTTATACAGACACTATCACAGCTGGGTGTACTACAATGCTCACCCCAGGGAAGGCGGGCCCAAGCATTCAATACACGGAATAAGAACCCTTCAGACTTGTGAATTAGCAATTAACCCATTCAATCACATGGGGTGTTACGGAAGCTTATTGGGGTGCAATGTGCAGGGTTACATCTAGTGCACAATACATAGAATTGACTATTGATGGGGAAGCAATGTATTAATGTACCCGCTTCAGTGCAATACTGCAAAATCAATTGATTCCAGCAAAGCATCCCTCAGCCAGGCATGGTCAGACAATACAGTTCTCTGCATGAAGAGCTATATAGACATAATAAAAAGCCTCCTGTCAGAACAAAGCAAGCCTACCTTATAGAGATGTGTCTGCTCCTATCAGTCTCCCCACAGCAGCAGCCGCCTGTCTATAGTCTCAAGCCTGTGTATCTGTCAGGCTGCCTCCATGGCTGCTCTCCTTACAGCTGATGCTTGCTGCCACACCATGGCAATGTAAGAAGAGCAGTCACATGCTCCTAGCACAGCTCCAGCCGGCACACATAGCCAGCCTACCCAGGGACCAGCACTCTCACAGTCCTCTGTATTCTCAAGAGGATGAGTGAGGTAATGTGTGCTCAGCTCATACATGACAATAATAATATTCATGTGTCTGTTATCGCAGACAAAGGGCGTGTTATCCAAACAAGTGGTCTACATGTAAGTGATGAAAGGGGTTATTATTTATTAACATAGCACCATCATCTTCCATGGCGGCGTACAGTGTGCTATAAAACAACGGTGAGAACAAAATAAAATAATAATAGGGATCACGTAATAGCTGTAATAATATATGGCAGGAGAGAGAGCCCTGTCTATATTAATAGCCTTCTATAGACAGGGATAAAATAGGAGAGAACATGCAGTGCTAGTACTTTGTAACACAGTCGGCTTTAAAATTGTCCTTAGCGCCTACTATGAGGTGAGAGTACGGTGTGTTCCCTTTTATTTCAGCCATACTGACATGAAAATGCAGACTCCTATATACTTCTATTACACTAATAAGCTAGGTTATGTTTCTTATATTCACTTGTACTATTCATTTATGAAAAACGGTACGTTTTCAGCTGCTTTCATATGACCAAGTTTCAGCTGGAAAACTTGACCTCGTGTGTAAGGTATTTACCGGCGTGAACACTATGTGGTGAGATGGACTGCTAGCATTTTAGTTTTCTATGCTGCTAGGTGTCCCTGCCACCCGAGGACAGTATTTCACAGGGAGTAGTAGTCTGTGTCCAGAGAGTTCAGGCTGGTAAATCCATCACACACACAGCCTAAGTTTCACAACCGAAGTTCGGTCCTTTGAAAGCAACCTTAAATAAAGGGGTTCATTGGTTTTACAATGCTGATAGCCTATCTTTAGAATAAGTCATCAATATCAAATCGGTGTGGGGGACTCTCCATCAAGATTGTCAGACTAGAAGCTTCCTTTAAGAAATGTTGAGTACATGATAAGGCAATATTTCATATTCCATTTAATCCAGAGTTTTCATAGTTCACACCTTTACCAAGAGTAAAGACAAAATAAAAGTAACAACCTCACCGCTCTAGTTCCTAAATATATTTATTTTTTTCTACAAACATAGCCATGTGTACACAGATTGGCTCAGATTTACTATTGTGGTTACAGTGGCGGAAACGTGGTACATCTCGAGGGTGTAGCTTAAGTGTGGTAAAATGTGTTTCAAAATAAGCAAATTAAAAGGTGGGATATACCTATATACAGGGCTGTTTTAAGACATTGGTGAGTCCAGTGCAAAGATTTCATAAGTACCCCTCCCCCATCACTGACTTGCACAAATTATAATGCCCACTTAGTGGCCCTCACACAGTATAATGCTTCCTTAGTGGCCCCATACAATATAATGTCCCCCTCCAGCTGCCCTAGGGCCGCTTTAAACATAGGACCAATGGTGCACTTGCATCGGGCCCTATGTTATCGGGGGCTCCCTTGGGACAGTCCTGCATTTATGTCCTGCTGTTACGGGCTGCCCCAAATTCCACCCATCGCTGTCCTAAGGATGCCAATGTTGCATACAACGATGAAGCAGGGAGTCATCCGCTCCGTTTCACCATTCATCTCCTCTCTTCTTTGGGAGCTGCAGGCGTGATGTGATGACGTCACTTACATCGCGCATGCAGCTCCCCGAAGACTCCAGACCACAACAACAGGGAAGTGCGGAGAGGTGAGTATTAGTGTTTTATTTTTGTTTGGTAGGAGAGGGATATATTATTGTGATGTCATCACATCGTGCCTGCAGCTCCCTGGGAAGAGAGGGGATACATGATGAAGCAGAGAGTGCATGACTTGTATGCAACATCGGCAGATGAGCTGAAGTTGGGGCAACCCGAAACAGTGGGACAACAAATGCAGGACTATCCCGCTGTTGCAAAGGGGGTCTCACTACCATAGGGTCCTGATGAAAGTGCACCGCTGGCCCTATGGTTAAAGTGAACCCTGCCTATATATTAGTCTAGAGATACACCAGATTTATCATCCAGCATCAGCCACTGTGATAAATCTGACAAATTTTCAGACTGCCGGTCTATGTTTACACAGTCTAATAGTAAGCCTGGGCCATTGTATCTGGCATTGCAGCTCAGTTAATGATGTTTAGCTACAGTACCCCATTCCACCAAGCAACCATGTTTTCCGATTTCGTATTATTCATTTAGTATCCATCAAAGGACTGCATATAACATTTACCCATATAGCTGGGTCAAGGCTATAGGGAAAGGACCACACAAATGTCATGAACACCCACCCTGATAAGTTAAAATACAGAATTGAAGGTGGGTATGTTATTTTTGACTAGGACTGTAGATACAGATCTTCTGGCATACAAAGCATGAAAAAGTTGCACATTTGTGCATAAATTTGGCTTCTGCGCAAATTTTGCACCCCTTTTCTGAAAGGAGGTGTGATAAGGGGTGTGGCATAAGCAAGGTCTCCAGCCCCGTGACATTCATGTTCATTTATGCCAATTTATTTGCTTGTTCCTGACAGATTTCAGTACAGGCACAGGCCCCTGCAGATGGTGCGTCTGACTTATGAGGAGGTATGTGCCCCCTCAAAATTGAGGTGAGCCTCCTCCAGTACAGGGAATATGAAAATGTCAGTCTTTATAAATTTGCCCCACAGTGCACATTCATCACAAATTTTGGATATGGCTGTTACCTGACCCCTGGTTTGCATTAGTATACTCCGTGGTACTGCATCCTCGTTCTGTGTGACCCCAGTTATACATCAATGGTACATTATTACTGACTTTCTGCAGTCTTTCTCCCCTAGCTACACTATTTGCAACCTTTCTCATGTATTCTAGTTCCACCTACACTAGATATTACCACAGGGAATCAACCACCCACAGGGTAGCTACATCAGTGTAACTTGGGAAACTTAAGTCCTGGGGTCCATGACCTAAATGTGTTTTCCTTTAGGATAATTATAACATCAGAATAGGTTTGTTCCCTTGGTATAGAACTACATCATTACAACATAACATTGTATCAGTATATTAGGTCTTGTTTACAAACAAACAACTTCTCTATTAGGTGTGTGGTCACATATTGTGGTTTTGCTTCCCTAGTAAATACATCAACCCATTAATATTTACAAGTCATTTTTATATGGAAACTATAAGTGCACAGGTCATTGGGAGATGCATTTGTTGTGATAGTGTTTTAGAATTCTTAACAAGATCCATTAATTCATGTAGAGTAGTAAGTAGTAAGAAGAAAAACCAAAGTGTGCCACACATAAAAACTAGGTATTAATAGCATCAATTTTTTTTTTTTTAAGAGGACCTATCACCAAGTCTGAAAACCCCAATGACACACATCAACTGATAGGCGCTGTCACCCTGAGCATTTTGGTGTTTGTTTATCCAAATCGATTCAGCCGTTCCAAAGATATAAGCACTTGTAGTGTTGATATAAATTAAGGTATAATAGCCAAGGTGGTGGTAACCCTGTGGTTTCTGTGGGGACAGGATCTCTGTGTGCAATATTTACTGTGGTGTTACCACCCACTTGGCTAGTATACCCTTATTTGCATCAAAACAAAAAAGGCTTATATCTTTGGAATGGCTGAACTGATTTGGTTACACACTAAAGTACTCAGGGTACTGCTATGTGTCATTGGGGCTGCTTTCACACTAAGTATCCGTTTTAAAATATTCAATTCTGTACAACCTAGTGTATTTTCGTGTGCCATCTGTTTTCTTGTGTGTACACAAAACAAAACTGATTGTCCTTATTTTTCAGCATCATCTAGCAATGAATCTTTGGAAAACGGACTGCACATGAACACATCTTGATCACATATCAGTATGAAAATTCGATTTGGGGCAGGACAACCTCTTAGCGACACATGACATACTATTACTTCCTAAGCACCTGGTACTTGGCGCAAATGTAACTGACAATTAACACCCGCTGCATTAACTCCCAGTTGGAGCTGGGCTCCGATTGGGGGGTTATAACCCCTTGGATGCCGGGGTTAAACATTACAAGGGGTTGCGCAATAAAGATACCCCCCATCGGAAACACCTGCGGCAAGATTGGGGGTTGCCGTTATGTATTTTCGGCAGCCCGGGGTCTGGCCAGTGACCCCAGGCTGCAAGAAGCCCCCAGTACCTGGTTGATCCTTCCGTGAATTGAGGAAGTCAGCCTATATGTCTGCATACGCTGACTTCCTCTATACACTGCATTGCATTGCTGGTTCAGGTGCCCTAGTGGGACATATAAAAATAAATAAATAAAAATAAAATTGAAGTGTGTGAAAAGAAATTGACAAAGGAATAAAGCCCCAAAAATGCCCTTTTCCTATTTAAAATGAATTATATATATAAAAAAATCAAAAAAAAAACCAAAAAAAACCACCTGAACAAAAAACAATACATATTTGGTATCGCCGCGTCCGTAACTGGTTGCGTCAGGAAGAGAATGCATAAGCTGGGACACTGGTGTATCCAGGATAATGTACTTAATGTCATATGTGGGTATAAACTGATATTTGGGCACACAAGGAAAGGAGCACTATTTGGTTTATCCAGGGGTACAGTGAGCAGTTTTAACCCCGAAGTGTTGCATTAATTTAATTTCCAGAAATGAATACGCAGATGATGATGAAAAGTGAAAATGTCATTTCAGTACGTAATATATTGTGCCCAACTTGTATCAGAGACGAATGCTCCAAAAGATGTTGTGCCCGGAATACCCGCTTAATAGTTTTTGGAGTGTGTGTCTCTGCTGACATAAGCTGGGCACAGAAATGGCGTATCTATGGAAAAATTGCATTTTTCACTTTTCATTATCAGCTGCGCATTAATTTCTGGAAATTAAATTAATGCAACACTCAAGGTTTAAAAATGCTTGCTACCCCACTTGATAAATCCCTTGAGGATTGTCTGCGGATTCCACGATACTGGCAATTCAGTTGCTCTGCAAAAGTGATATGACGTCCAAAAACCAAACTGTGCTCCAAAATCCAAAATAGCGCTCCTTCCCGACTGTGCCCAAACAGCAGTTAATACCAACATATGACATTAAGTATGTTATCCTGGGTACAACAGTGTCATACATGTGGGCATAAACTGCAGTGTTTATCTGGGGTACAGATGTGAAGGAGCACTATGTGCTTTTGGAGCGCAGATTTAGATTGTTGGTTTTTGGACGCCATGTCACATTTGCAGAGACCCTAAAATTGTCCCTACAAAATGGGGTCACTTTTTAGGGAATTACAATTTACTGGCACCTCCAGGGGTCTGCAAAAACAATATAGCGTCCAGAAAGTTCCTCTAAATCTGTACTTCAAAAACTAAAAAGCACACTGCTCCTTCCCGTCTGAGCCCTGCTGTGTGCCCAAGCAGCAGTTTACACTCACATATACAACTTCTTTCTACCTGGGATAGCCCACTTAATAGTTTTAGGAGTGCATGTCTCTAATGACTCAAAGTGGGCACAACATATTGGGCACTGAAATGGCATATTTCTATATAAATTAAAATTTTCACTTTGTACATTAATTTTTGGATAACACTCTTGGGCTCAAAAAGATAATACCCCTTGAGAAATTCCTTGAGCGGTGTAGTTTCCAAAATGGGGTAACTTTTTGGGGGTTTCCATTGTACTGGTACTTTAGGGGCTCTGCAAATGCAACATGGCACTTGAAAACTATTCCAGCAAAATCTGCTTTACAAACACACAGTGTCGCTACTTCCCTTTTGCGCACTGCTATTTTCCCAAACATCAGTTTACACCCACATGTGGGGTATTTCTTTGCTCGGGAGAAATTGCATAAACTGAGAGATGCATTTTCTCCTTTAAACTTTTGTAAATGCGTTAATTTTAGGGCTAAATGAATGTATTACTGAAAAACAATGAAATGTCAACATTTCACCTCCATATTGTTTTAATTCCTGTGAAAAGCTTAAAGGGTTAACAAAGTCCCCAAATGCTGTTTTGAATAATTGGAGGGATGCAGTTTTGAAAATGGGGTAATTTATGGGGGATTCTAAGTTATAGCCCTTTGTAATTCCCTTCAGAACTAAAGTTGTTCCTAAAAATTTAGTTTGGGAAATTTTTTTGTAAGGCCCAGTTCACATCTGCGTTCGGGGGACCCCACGGACGGAAACCTATACGCATAAAAAGCAGTTTACCTGGGAAACCACACGGACCCCATGGACTATAATGGGGTCCGTGTGGTTTCTGCGCGGTTTCCTCACGAAGCAAGCGGAGAGGAAAGTACTGCAAGCAGTACTTTCCTCTCTGCATCTTTGGTGTGGACACTGAGCGGAAACCACACTGACCCCATTATAGTCTATGGGGTCTGTGTGGTTTCCCAGGTAAACTGCTTTTTTATGCGTATAGGTTTCCGTTCGGGGGTCCCCAAGCGGACTCCCTGAACGGAAACCCGAACGCAGATGTGAACCAGGCCAAAATCTGGAAAATCGCTGTTACACTTGTAAGCCTTAACGCCCAAAATAAATGAAAGGACGATTAAAAATTGATGCCAATATAAAGCAGAGATATGGTAGATAATATTTATGAATGTATTTGTGTGATATGACTGTCTTAAACGCAGAGCATTTCACATTTTGAAAATTGCGATTTTTTTTTCCAACTTTCCATCACATTCACTATTTTTTTTTTTTTTTTATAAATAAATACAAAAATATTGATCAATGTTTACCACTAACATAAAGTACAATGTGTCACGAAAAACACTCAAAATCACTTGTGTAAGTTATAGCGTCTCAAAGTTATTGCCATATAAAGTGACACGTCAGTTTTGAAAAATGAGGCCTGGTCCTTAAAGCACTTTTGGGCTGTGTCCTTAAGGGGTTAAAAAGCTCCACAATTGTTATATCATGTAGCATACACTTATTTACTAACAAAACACATGTCAGGAGGGGGCAGGTTCCCTTTACACAAAAGCTGACAACCAATATGGTGCCTCTTTCTGATGTTACTTTTGCAAAACTGACAACTGCAACAAAAAACAACAACAAATATAGTTCCCAAAATGTGGCTACAACTCTAACTTCTGATTTAGTTAAACATATGGAAAAGTTTTACATTTTAAGTGGAAATAATGTTTAATATTGTTATTAAACTATGCTGAACAATGTAGACAAAACTAAATCCCATACTTTATATAGAAGATGCATTTTACCACATGCTGCAAAATGACTGCTTTGTGCAAGCAAAATATTGCTTATGATATCAATAGTAAAAATATGTGTACAACCCCTAAGAGCCACAATGACCTGTGTGCTATAAGCTGAGAAGAATTTATAACAATGAGAATAAAATGTGAATAAACTAAACCAAAATGTTCTCAGATAAAAATCAGCACTTAATATGTGAGCACTGGATTGTGATAAAATCCACGCAATATAACAACGGAGAACTGTTCTAGATTTGTGAATGGTATTACATGTTAATGATCGTCCTACATTAGTTTAGGATGATGACAAAGGGCCAGTATTCACTTATATTATGTGGGCGTTTTATCATGTGACTTACTGAAGGATTCACTTAACGTCTATTGTTCCATAGAAGAATAATATGAGGTTTGAAAAATTCTATACATAACAAATGAATGGAGCAACCATAGTGACTGTATATAATGGGAGAGGTATAAATGCTCGTACAAGACTAGTATTACCTGAAAACAAAAAAATCAGCTCTATTAGGATATCTCCATATATAAACGACTTTCTTCCAAGAAACATCTAGAAATAGAGATTGTATTGGTGGAACACTTCAGATGAATAAGGGAGTCATTTCCCAAATATCACTGTAACTGAAGCCACTACAAAAAGAGTGATGGCAGGATCCTGCTGAGATCTAGGCACATGTGGGATATGCTTGCTCCAACCAGCGCCAGGTCCAGTTTAGTGTATACAAAGCACAACATGGTATATCTGGTAGTGGCAGTGCCTGGCAATACAAACCTGAGGCTAATGGCATGTTTCTGGCACCATCGAAGGTCCTTCAGCTCACTAGGATCTGGCATCTAACCATGGGTAGTTCACACTGCATGTTTTGAGACCATAACAGCCTTTTTGTGACATGCAAACAGGGCTCCAGAATGGAGAAATGGTGGCAAGAACCTGGTTATTGTACTTTGGCCACGCATAGTCAAATTTTTATCTTGGACTGAATAGTTGTTTTAAGGCAGGCAATCTTTATATGCAAGTAACATCGAATCACACATATACAAGGCCTCATTTATCAACACTAAAGGCTTTACGCCCAAAGTTAAGGGGATTTATTTCTATTAAATGGGTTATCCCAAGGATAAAATGTACCATCTATCCCCAGGATAGGTGAGAAGTATTTGATCTCTGGTGTCCTACTGCTGGGGCTACCACTGATCACAAGAATGGGGCTCATGGGTCCCCATTTTGAATGGTTTGGCAGTCACCCAAGTGCTTTTCTGCACCAACATCTAAGGGATAAGTGCTGTACTCTGCCATCTTCAAGAGTCCAATAGATTTTGAATGTAATGGCAATGTGTATGCTTTAAAGTCGCTCGATTAGGTTAAGGCCAAATGTGTCAGATCCTCTGTGGGATGTCCACCACAGACATTTAGCAGCAGATCCATCCGCAGAAAAAAAAAAATGTTCTTACATTTGCATTGTAAAGGTTGACAACTACAAGTGAACATGCATGTCAATTATTTACCTGCAATGCATGACATTTTGTGCTATGAGTTTGTAATTTAAGGTGGCACTTCGGCTTTATTAAAGGGGTTTTCAAGCTCCTTTTTATAGATGTTCTATCCTCAGGATTATTTTATATTAATCATACAATGTAACGAAAGCCTCGTCCCACAAAAGTGTATAAAACGAGGCTGTAGTTACATCACATGGCCACTATGAAACAAACGATACAATGCAAAGAGAGAAGGGGTCCAGCATTTGCATGAGCACCACAGTCCCTTCAAATAGCTGATCACAAGGGATCTCAGGTGCCGAACCTCCATTGATCTTTTATTTATGATCTGGAAAACACAGGGGCATTATTAATAAGGGGCACACAGGTACATTATTAATTTAAAGATACACAAAGTGGGTATTATTTATTTCCAGGGGGATTTTATATATTATATTACTGGGGGTAACAGCAGGATGGAGACTTTATGTACACACGTGGACAAAATTGTTGGTACCCCTCGTTTAATGAAAGAAAAACCCACAATGGTCACAGAAATAACTTGAATCTGACAAAAGTAATTTGCCAAACTACATGTTGACAAGCCACAAAGCTTCTGGGAGAATGTCCTATGGACAGATGAGACAAAAATCTAAATTTTTGGCAAGACACATCAGCTCTATGTTCACAGACGGAAAAATGAAGCATATCTTGAAAAGAACACTGTCCCTACTGTGAAACATGGAGGAGGCTCTGTTATGTTCTGGGGCTGCTTTGCTGCATCTGGCACAGAGTGTCTTGAATCTGTGCAGGGTACAATGAAATCTCAAGACTATCAAGGGATTCTAGAGAGAAATGTGCTGCCCAGTGTCAGAAAGCTTGGTCTCAGTCGCAGGTCATGGGTCTTGCAACAGGATAAAGACCCAAAACACACAGCTAAAAACACCGAAGAATGGCTAAGAGGAAAACATTGGACTATTCTGAAGTGGCTTTCTATGAGCCCTGACCTAAATCCTATTGAGCATCTTTGGAAGAAGCTGAAACATGCCGTCTGGAAAAGGCACCTTTCAAACCCGAGACAACTGGAGCAGTTTGCTCATGAGGAGTGGCCAAAATACCTGTGGAAAGGTGCAGAAGTCTCATTGACAGTTACAGGAATCGTTTGATTGCAGTGATTGCCTCAAATGGTTGTGCAACAAAATATTAAAGTTAAGGGAACCATCATTTCTGTCCAGGCCTGTTTCATGAGTTTTCTTTTTTTTTTAAAATTCTGTTGAAGCATGGTTGAAAAGAAATGTCTGACTTTCATTTGTTCATTTTCATAGAATTTTTATATATTATTACTTTTGCCAGATTCAAGTTATTTCTATGACCATTGTGGGCTTTTCTTTCATTAAACGAGAGGTACCAACAATTTTGTCCACGTGTGTGGAAAATGTAGGTTGGGTGCCTGGAAAAGTGAGGAGCCAAACACATCTGTGTTGCAAACTTTACAAGTCACAGCTGGAAGAAGTGGTCATGGTGGTGCAGATTACAGAGGTATTCCTCTTGTGGCTGGGATTTACTAATGTACTTTGGAGCAAACTAACGGCTGACAATTTCACATTGGCTAAGCCCTGTAGTTACTTATCTCCTATCCACAGGACAGTGGGAAAGTGTTTGATCGTTGGTGGTTTGATCACAAGTTCTCTTACGAGCTCCAGGTGACTTGTGACTCTTTATAATAGGGAAGATAAACAGATTATAGCCCTGGAGAAGAATCATAGAATGCTTTACCTGCCCTTACACCAATCTTATCTGAGCTGTAAGTAGGGATTCCCCAGAAGAAAAAAGGGGAGAACTCAAATGCATAATATAATCAAGAAAAATAGTCTACTTTGTGTTTATAAATGTTGGTTTACTTTTTAGAAACAAAAAAATTAAATCTGTTGCGTTTGCCATTGTCACCGGAGGTTATTTGTTTATGGAAATAGGTGAAAATCAAACAATAGTTATTTAGGTCCTGACAAGTAAACTCCCCCTATTGCCAGCACTGACAATTTTATCATTTAACTCTGTGGCTGTGTAAAAGGAATCAAGAAATTTGGAGCTTTGTATCAGACAAAAAGAGTTGTGACCCATATTGGATTATGTCATGAAAGCACATCAGTCTTTACTGGTTTAGAGGGCACCACATGGCTGCCACTAGAAGCAGCAAAATGAAGACTTAATAACCTATTAATGATGTTTGGCGTATGGGCCTGAAGATTACCCCAAACATGCCTTGCAAAAACTGCGTGAACATAGCCTTTTACTATCAAAATATAAAACTTACACCATAACCCATATAACAATAAATAATATCATATTAAATTTGTACATACTTGGGCATTCATGTAAGAAAAATCCAACATTTCCGACAAGCTTACATCTAATACAAAGCAATAATATATAGCCAGGCATTCCTATCTCTCCAGTGAATGACCTGGCAGATGGTGGGTAATACATTTCAGAGATAAAACCTTAGCCATGTTGCAAGGTCTGTCAAAGGGTTGGACATTGACTTATGGGGAAGATAGCGCAAACAGTTGGTACAAGAGAGTCAGTTACTGGAGAGTTGGTACTGGAGGAGAGTTAATCTGCATACCCATTTCCCCCGAAGCATTGTCTAGCCTATACGACTCTTACCCCCTTCGTGATAACACCATACATGTAGAGACAACAGGTGTAGAATGCAAAGTGAATGTTTACCTATGACTATATGACGCAGAGTTCATTTCTCAGGTGGTATTGACCGAAATTATTAACAGAGTGTTGATTTGTAAAGCAAATTTACAGCATATTGTTAGTCAGATGTACAGTGACGCTGGTTTATCCATGTGTGAGTAAATACCCCCCGGGTATAACGTTCTAATATCTATGTACTGCAAACAATGTACTGTAGCTTTCTGTAACATGCAAATTTCCTGAAAGAAAAAGCTGTGCTAAAGCCAGAACAAATGGCATCGTACCCTAGACATCACAAGGCTCTATACTGCATTGTGTGAACAGAATTACTATTAAACCCTATTCACTGTGGTAAAGTAAAAATCATCTGCTTCCAAGGCTGTATTCACACAATGTGGTGAAATCACACCAGAGCAAGAAAGTAAGGATATATAACTGAAAATCAGTTCCATTCATCTGAATGGGCATATTTTTTTTGTAGCAAGTGCAGAAGTTGCTGCAAACAAACCGGTCATGGATGAATACAGTCTTAACAGCAAAGATAATTTGATAAAGAAACTGAATCACGTGTTTTTTTAATTATTTATGTGGTCCTGCATTGTCATAAAAAATGCCGTGGGAGCGTGTCCTAAGGCTGGGGTCACATGGGGTGGACATGCTGCTGAATTTCCATCAAGAAAATGAGATTTTGTGGTTGGTGCCCTGCTGCTTTACATTGGTAAAACCAAACCATAAACGGGTATGATGCAGGTGACCTGAGCTGCTGCTTTTTCACAGCATGAGACTTAGTGATCTCTCACCCACAAGGCTGCTACTGTCACTCACAGTAGGTTAGCTGCAGGCGAGCTTGCTGCGACTATCCTGCTTAGAGTATGCCCTGTATGACCCCAGCCTTAAACAGTTCTTGAAAAACAAACTACAGTTCCCGGCTGTTTTGCAGGGCATGAGCCCTTACATCCTATAATGATACTCTAGAGGACCGAGTCTAGTACAGCAAATGCCCTTTCTTATTTCAGAATGACAATCCCCTCCACAGCAAGAAAGACTTAATAAAGATGGTGTGTCAAGTTAAGACTCCATTCAGATCATATTTTATATCAGTTTAGCAAGCAGATACAAATGAATGGCCATCCGTTTACATAGAGATCAATGTTTTTGATCTGTTTTTTTTTTCAAAGGAAAAATAAACAAAAAAAAAAAAAAAACGTAGTATACGATACTACCATACTTACCATCCCAAAAAAAAAAAAGTCAAACAATTTTTTTTTTTTTTAATCTGTGTAAACGGATGGTCATCCCCTTGCATACATTTGCCTCTGTTTTTGAATTTGTTAAATGGATGTAAAAAAATGTGATCTGAATAGAGCCCAAGTGTGACTGGTGCACACAGACATGTGGGCTAGGTCTAGTTTAATGCTCTTGTTGGCTGAATACCATTTCCCATCATGTTCCAAAATCCTGTAGGCTTTTATAGTAAAACCATAGTAGAAAAGTGATACAGGAGCAAAGGTGGCACACAGTCCATACTCACGTCCATGCTTGTCAGGAGATGTCATATACTTCTGGCTACATAGTGGTGAACCTATGAGCTGAACAATAATCGGGTAACAGAAATCACAGGCAATTGTTACACACATTCACACTGTGCAGGTGAAGCCATTTTTTTTAACCAAGAGACCGCCAATGTTTTCCAACATTTGACCAATACAAATAAAAACTGAAATATAAAATACACACTGTACCTACTTAACAATCATGGCTGGATTCATACCATTTAGCATCTAAACACAAAATTGTGTAAAAAAAACAAAAATTAAATAAAATATGCATATGGATGATTGTGGATATGTCAGAGCAGAGCCTTAGGTCGTGGTAAGGCCTTCTAAAAGGAACAGTTCAAAATGTGCAGAGTTCACATAAACCACTTAGGTCTATATGCATTATGTTCACATAATCTTCAGAAATAATGAGGGCAAAAATCCATCCAGATGACAGTAACCCTGTGTGTAACAGTCAGGGGCCACATACAGATATGTCCATCCTTACCTTAGCAGAAATTTGGTTAAAGACTCACATTTCTTAATACAATATTGTGAAATGCTAACAAAGGCCTTGAAAGTCTGCAATTCACAACACAAGCACTGTGTGGTTACACATAAGGTAGGCATCTTGTGAACTGTGAAATCGTGTAGTTTTAAAATGCTGGTCATCAACACACATATCTGGACATGTCCAACCAAAAGGTAAGGAAGGGCAAATGTGTATCCTTACTCACAGTGGCCTAACTAGAAATGGCTGGGCCCCAAGGCAAACATTTGACATGCTCCCCCCTCCGTACCCAACCCCCTCCAACCCCCCCGCACAAACCGCATTCCTGCGCACACTATTATGCGCCATAGTGGCCCCTGCACACAGTATTATGCCCCACAGTGGTCCCTGCACACACTATTATGCCCCATAGTGGTACCTGCACACATTATTATGCCCCATAGTGGCCCCTGCACACATTATTATGCCCCATAGCGGCCCCTGCACACAGTATTATGCCCCATAGTGGCCCCTACACACAGTATTATGCCCCATAGTGGCCCCTGCACACAGTATGATGCCTCATAGTGGCCCCTGCACACAATATTATGACCCATTGTGGAACACCCATGAACAATTATTATTATGAAAAGACCCCAGAGTATAATGATCGGAGACCCAGGGGAGGATACAAACAAAAAAAACAATGTTACCTACTTCTCCCTGGCTCCGGCGCACTCCCCCGCTACTTTGGCCATCTTCAATGTTGGACCAGATCTCGCATGAGCCGGGCATAATGACGCAGGCCCGGCCCACGTGACATCACCAAACAGGCCCGAAGCCTGCGGAGCGTAGGAGAGGTAAGTAACAGTGTTTTTTTATGTTCCCTCACCTGCGCTGGCCCTCTGATCATTATAATTTGGGGTCTGAAAAGACCCCCGAGTATAATGATAGCAGTGTTTGTGGGGTTCGCGGACCACAACCTCACTTACCGATGCCTGCTCCTGCTCACAGCTGCCTCTGCAGAATGGGAAGCGCAGGCAGCCATAGGCAGGAGCGAGGTTTGTTAAGTAAATAGGGTCCGTTACCTGCTGGGATTACTCCAGCAGATAATGGCATATTTAAAAAAAAAAAAAAAAAAAAAAAAAAGGAATGTGTCGGGCCCTGTGGCAGCCACTACTGCTGTTACCCCGGTAGTTACGCCCCTGCTTACTCACTAGTAAGGGAGGTGTTAGCATGAGGAAATGTTCCTTCACCACCCCCTGCAGTCACTGGACAGCTGTGAAAAAATACGACAACAACAGGCTCTTTATTCCTGAGGTCACTTGCAGCTTCCCCACCCCTACCTTATACACACACAGCATCAGGAAGAAAAACAACATTTCATGCCACTTAAAAAGGTTTTCCTGATTTATGGCCTGATGACCTATCCATAGGATAGCGCATAAATATGTGATTGGTGGGAGTCTGCCACCCCAGATATCCGCTGATCAGTTGTTTGAAGAGGCCACTTCCCTGTGCCAATGATGTCTCGTTCATTGGGCACATGGCACTGCAGCAGTTCAGTCCCATTCAAGGGAATGGGATTGAGCTGCACTATCAAGCACAGCCCCTATGATATGTACATCACTGTACATATTCAGTGAAAAGTCCGCAGTGCTCACCAATCACATATTCATAACATATCCTAAGGACGGATCATCAATATTGTGTATCCCAGAAAACCATGCCTCAAATATCACACAAAGAAGACGGTAGGCTTTAATAAGATACAATGATCTAAGTTCTGTCTAGTCAGTACATTCACACATCCTTGGCAGTGAAAAGGTTATAAGGGCACAAATGGAAAAAAATGGCAAATTTATTTTGTTATAAATAGTAATTGATATAAAAATAAATACATAAAGTGAGGAGTATATTACAATACAGGTAAAAAAAACACAATTAAACTAGTTTTACATTAAAAAACACTTTACATTATTCACATTAACAAACAGTAAAAAGAAGTGACAAATAAAAGTTACATTTTAGTTGAATCGAAAGGTAAATGACATAATCTGTGTTTTATATGCAACGGTAAACATTTCTTGACTTGCCATGAACATGAGATTGGCTTAGATCATGTGATACTGTAGTCACAGGGTGTTTATTTAGGAATGTATAAAATATCTGCATTTTAGCACTTAAAATATACATACATAGTATAAGTATAGAAGCCCGTCAGCTCTCAATGCACACATTCATGACATCTTATAAATATGCAGGTGAACTTTTTTTTTTTATGCACAAAAGGCACCATTTTAGTATCGAATACTGGTCATAAAGCAGAAACCAATAACACACCACATTACATTCCTTTTTTATGGTTTAACAAACAAGTTTTAAGGTAAAATGAAGAGAAAATACAGAAATGTGCGTCTTGATAGTGCAAGTTAAACACCTGAGTTTCATTTTAAAACAGCTATTAATGTGTATGATATAGGATTCCCTCACCTTTCCATTAGTCACCAGTGCTAGATCTGGGTGCCCACAACCACATCATACAGACTGAGCACTGACCCCAGCATCATGTCCGCAGGATAGGGGATAAGGGTCTGATCACTGGAGGTCTGGCTCCTGGGATCACCAGTAATTATGGGAATAGGTTAACTGAGTCTCCTTTGTAAGCAGAGAAGTTTTGCACATGCATGACCACCACTCCAGTCACTTCTATGAAACTGACAGAGATGGCCAAGTACAGAGCTTATTCACTCATACAGCAGTGAACAGAGTAATAGTAACACATGCACACTTCTACGCTATTCACAAAGATGACTCAAGAGCCCCTATTCTTGTTGTGGAGGATCCCAACAGTTTGACCCCCAATGATCAACCACTTAACCTGTATGCACAGGGCAGTGGAAAAGTGTTCTTAGTGGGAAAGCCCTTTTGACATTGCACTTCCATGGATTAAATATATCTTCACAATCGGATGAAATGATGTTCCATTATGTCTAGTAATACAAGAACAGTGGTGAGGCATTACTAACCTGTTTTATAGGAGGTTTACAAATGCAACATGAAATCAAAAAACTAAAATGTATTTGTAATAAGATTTCTTAAAATATAGATACATTCACAGTGTTGGTGTCTTCTCCTCACTCCAGAACCATCAGTCTTTGAAACTTACACTCCTGTGTGGAAAGATGAACAGAACTGTAAGCTTTTCAACGATAGCCATTCGTCTGTATGAGTACCAGCAGTTTACCTCTATCTGGTGATGACTAAAACCACAAATTGTGTCAACACTGCTAAAGAAGCTATCATTCATATATATGACACGTAGATAGTCTTCACTAATGTCTACAATGTATAGAGACGCCCTATTCACCCTTCCCAGTACAAAAACCTAACTAAAAGTAAAGGTATTATTGAAAGGGAACCTGTCAGGTGGTTTTTCCACCCTAAAGAGTGAGCCTACATCAAGAAATTACCTTTCCCATGGTGTCCCTACCTAAGATTTTTATTGCTAAAATTAGTTCTAAACTTTTCAACTCTTAGCTTGGCAAATGTAAATTTACCTTAACTAGTCACGAGGGGGGAGTAGCTACATCTGGTCATACATTCATCATACTAAATTATACCCTGTGAGGCCGGCAATTAGGTAGGGTATAAGGCCGATGTCAGACGGTAAAGGACATGTCAGTCATGCCGCACAGGATGGTGGGATTTAGTACAAAGACTGTATGACTACATGAAGCTGCTTTCCACCCCCGTGACTAGTTAAGGTAAATTCACATATGCCAATCTAAGGGCCCAATCAAACAGTGGAATCTACTGCTGAGGCAGATTCTGCCCTGAACGATGCAGTACGTCGAAAAAAAAAGTGTCCTGCTTGATCATGCTGTGGATTCCGTGGCTGATTCAGCTGCAGAGTTCGTGACTCGAGAATACCGGCTAAGTAAGCTTTCATCTGGCCTAAACAGGGATGAACAGCCATAGCTCTACTTTAGCATTCCACCACAGGGACAGAAAATGAAGAGGTACCTGAGGCAGATGTCCACCTCAGATTCAGCTTCATATTCTAAAGCATGAATGAGGTTTTAAGGATTATAATTTGACTTTTCAGCAAAAGAAAGCTTAACGACAGGCACCATAGGAAAGGACAATACTTGATACTGGGACAAGTTTAGGATGGAAAAACCACCCGACAGATTGCCTTTAAGGTGACAGAAAATGATACCTACTTCTCTGCTGACTTATCAGATCCTCGATCCACTGATCTTAATATGGAGCGCTCTGGAGATAAAGCTGGTGACTTCATTGTAGAAGTAAGTGGTGATGAAGTACGGATGGATGACGTAGACAGACCATGACGACGCAACTCCTGAACTGCACGCTCCCTGTGAGCATGGAAACATATAAGCTTTGTATCATACAATGTGTCGATAGTATTATCCCACATATATGTTGGTATGTATATTTTAGCTTGTAATACGTAGCACAAAAAAGAATTGCATTATCCAACATATTGCAGGCGCTTAGTTATGAGTGAGGTTTTACTTGAAAGATTGATATATGGCATCCCAAAAACTTGAGGAGGTTTAAATATTGAAATAATTTTGTGTGCATGAGGCCATAGAATTATCATGGTGGGAGTGCTTAATACATTATGTTCTAGGTTAGCACAACCATTGCTCCTATTACAAACCATCGTAGAATACCCTTATATAAAAGGAGTGCATATATGTACCAGATAACCATGATCTCATTTTTAAAGGGGTATTTCCCATTTCAGACTTATATGAAATATTCCCCAGATATGACATGAAAGCCTAAATGCTGTTTCTGTAACTCCCATAGAGGTGAAAGAGGCTTACAGAAATAGCATAGTCATGCCTGGGATTAGGAATAGTGGGATTTTTGTGTACTCACCGTAAAATCCTTTTCTCGTTGTATTCACTGGGGGAAACAGCACCATGGGTATAGACCCCGGCCACTAGGAGGCTGACACTAGGAAAAAGCAAAAGCTGTCGGCTCCGCCCTATAGTCTATACCCTCTCACACACAGAGTGCTGAGCCAGTTTGTACCGCAGCAGTAGGAGAGAGACACCAAAGAAAAAAAAGGAAAACGGAACCAACAACCGCCAACATGTCCTGAACCCGAAAAGAACCAAAAACAGCTCGGGTAGAAACAAAAAAACAAGGGTGGGATCTGTGTCCCCCAGTGAATACAACGAGAAAAGGATTTTACGGTGAGTACACAAAAATCCCACTTTCTCGTCTACTTCACTGGGGGACACAGCACCATGGGATGTCCTAAAGCAGTCCCAGAGGGCGGGAAATAAACAGCCATGCGAACAACCTAGCGCACAGCCGCTTGCAGAACCTTACGACCCAAACTGGCATCGGCAGAGGCCAAAGAATGAATCTGGTAAAACTTTGTGAAAGTGTGGATGGAAGCCCAGGTGGCGGCCTTGCAGACCTGGGCAGCAGAAGCCTGATGCCGAACAGCCCAGGAGGCTCCAACAGCCCTCGTGGAGTGAGCTGTCACACGGAAGGGCAGGGCCCTACCCCTAAGTCGATAGGCCTCCCTGATCGCAGACCGAATCCAGGAGGAAATGGAAGCCTTGGAAGCAGGAAGGCCCTTGCGAGGACCCTCGGGGAGGACGAACAAGGCGTCCGATCGGCGGAAAGGATCAGTAAGAGACAAATAGATCCTAACCGCCCGGACAACGTCCAGGCAGTGAAGAGAACGTTCCCGAGGATGTTTAGGGTCCGGACAAAAGGACGGCAAGACAATGTCCTTGTTGATGTGGAAAGAGGAAACCACCTTTGGCAGGAAAGACGGAAGTGGACGAAGGACAACCTTGTCCCTATGGAGAACCAGAAAGGGAGACTGCCGAGTCAGGGCAGCGAGTTCAGAGACCCTGCGAATGGAAGTAATGGCCACCAAAAAAGCGACCTTCCAGGACAGGAGCCGAAGTGGGATATCCCGAAAAGGCTCAAAGGGGGGGGGGGGCCTGAAGCACCTCAAGGACAAGATTGAGATCCCACGGATCTGTGGGTGGACGATAAGGGGGGGCACAGTGTGCCACACCCTGCAAGAAGGTCTTCACCTGAGGGCGGAAGGCCAGGGTCTTCTGAAAAAGGATAGAGAGAGCAGAAACCTGCCCCTTAAGAGAAGAAAGACCAAGACCCTGATCCAGACCGGACTGGAGAAAAGCCAGGATCCTGGGAAGCGAGAAAAGGAGCGGATGATAAGCATTACCCTCACACCAGCGGACGTAGGACCTCCACGTGCGGTGGTAAATCTTGGCCGACTGAGGCTTCCGGGCCTTGAGCATGGTCTGGATAACAGGCTCCGAAAAACCACGTCGCCTCAGAACCTCGGCTTCAACAGCCATGCCGTTAAACGCAGCAGATGTAAGGCAGGGTGGAGCAGCGGGCCTTGGGACAGGAGGTCTGCCTGCAGGGGAAGAGGGCAAGGAGCATCCGCCAGTAGGAAGATAAGATCCGCGTACCAGGCCCTGCGGGCCCAATCTGGAGCCACCAAGATGGCGGAAACCCTCTCGGTCTTGAGCTTCTTGAGAACCCGAGGGAGAAGCGGCAGAGGAGGGAACAGGTACAGAAGACGGAAGTCCGACCAGGGAACCACGAGAGCGTCGACTGCAACGGCTTGAGGGTCCAAGGACCTGGCCACGTACCGGGGTAGCTTGTGGTTCAGGCGGGAGGCGAAGAGATCGACGTCGGGAGTGCCCCACCGGGAACACAACTCAAGGAATATCTCCTGATGAAGAGACCACTCGCCTGGGTCGAGTCGTTCTCGGCTTAGGTAATCCACCGCCCAATTGTCCACGCCCAGAATGTGGACCGCAGAAAGAGCTGGAACATGCCGCTCCGCCCACCGGAGGGAGCGAGAGGCTTCCAGAAGAGCCGCCTGGCTCCTGGTGCCCCCTTGATGGTTTAGGTAGGCGACTGCAGTGGAGTTGTCGGTCTGGACTCTGACTGGACGCCCCTGGAGGAGAGAGGTCCAATGAGACATGGCCAAGAAGATGGCCCTCAGTTCCAGCACGTTGATCTGGAGAGAGGACTCTGCCCCGGACCACAGACCCTGAACGGTCAAGGCCCCGAAGACCGCCCCCCAGCCTGTCAGACTCGCATCGGTGGAGACCACCTGCCAATGGAGAGGAAGGAAGGACTTCCCCCGAGAGATTCCCGGAGAGGAGAGCCACCAAAGAAGCTCTCGACGAACTTGAAGAGGGAGGCGAATCATGCGGCCAAGGCTGGATGGAGACCTGTCCCAGCGTGCCAGAATCGCCAACTGCAGAGGGCGCAAGTGAAACTGAGCAAAGGGGATGGCCTCGAAGGTCGAGACCATCATGCCCAGGACCCGCATGCAGAACCGAAGAGAGCAAGGCGAGGCCTTCCGAAGGTGGGAGACCCCGGACCGAAGGGCCAGAATTTTGGACTCTGGAAGGAGAACCCTGCCCTGGAGTGTGTCGAGGGTCATGCCTTCAGGACTTTTCCTCGTTGATGAGCCAGCCGAACCGGCGAAGGAGGTCTAAAGTGATCCGCAAGCTGGAAAGATTGTCCACCCTGGAAGGAGCTTTGACCAGAAGGTCATCCAAGTAGGGGATAATGGCAACTCCTCCTGAGCGGAGAATGGCCATGAGAGGCGCCATCACCTTGGTGAAGACCTGAGGGGCAGAGGCCAGCCCGAAGGGAAGAGCAACGAACTGGAAATGACGCGAACCCACCGCAAAACGAAGAAAACGCTGATGGCCCAGCGCAATGGGAATGTGAAGGTAAGCGTCGCGTATGTCTATGGACGAAAGAAACTCGCCCGGCTCCAGGGAAGCCACCACGGACCTCAGGGACTCCATGCGGAACCTGCGGACACGGACGAACCTGTTGAGCCCCTTCAGATCCAGGATAGGGCGAAGAGAGCCGTCCTTCTTGGGGACAGTGAACAGGTTGGAGTAGTAACCCTGGAAACGCTCTGAAGCGGGCACGGGGACGATGACTCCCTGCTGCTGGAGAATGGAGACAGCCAGAAGGAATGCAGTCGCTCGAGTGGGGGAAGGCGGCAAAGTGGACGGAAAAAATCTCCCGGCTGGGAGGGAGAAGAACTCTATTGAGTATCCGTTTGACACGACCTCTCGAACCCAGGCATCGTCGACGCTGGCAAGCCAGGTCTCCCGGAAGGAGAGCAAACGTCCCCCCACCCGAGAACCCCCGAGTGGGGGAAGGCCTTCATGCCGAGGTGGGCTTGGTACCAGAAGGCCTGGAGGGCCTGGAGCGGGGCTGCCAGGCAGGTCTGGGCTTGAAAGAGGGCTTCTTGGAGCGAGAGCCCCGAGGGGAGCGACCTCCAGAGCGAGAGGAGAAGCCACGAAAGGAGCGAAGGCGCTGAGTACTCCTGGCAGAAGATAGCTGGCACTTAGAACGCCTCTGGGGGAGGAGAGAACTTTTGCCCCCAGTGGCCTCAGAGATAAGCTTCTCAAGACCCTTACCAAAAAGCCGGCCCTGTTCTTCCCGGGAAAAAGGGAGGGCTACAACAGCTTTCTTGGAGGCGGCCTCAGCGTTCCACGAACGAGTCCAAACCGTACGGCGGATAGCCACGGCATTGGCGGCCGCCTTGGCAGAGCGGCGAGCTGCTTCCAAGGAAGCATCACACAGGTACTTGGAAGCGTTCAGGATTTGAGCAACAAGCAGTTGGTTGTCCTGGAGGCAAGCTTCATCAGAGAGGCTAGCCTGGAGCTGTTTGGCCCAGGAAATGCAGGCCTTGCTGACCCAAGAGGCAGCGAAGGATGGCCGCAGAGAAGAGCCGGCCACTGTGAAGGCCGCTTTAGCGAGAGCTTCCACCTTCCTGTCTGAGAAATCACTGAGAGAGGCGGAGTCCGCCAAAGGCAAAATGGTAGCACTAGAGAGCCTAGCAACCGCGGGGTCCACCGTGGGAGATTCTGACCACTTAGAGACACACTGGTCCGGGAAAGGAAAGAGGACGTCCGACTTCCTAGTCGAGGACAGAGGACGGTCCGGGTGAAGCCATTGTTCCTTCAAGATGTGGTCAAACGCCCCATGGTTAGGAAAGACCAGAGGAGGGCGCCGATTGTGACGGAAGGAGGTGTCCTCTTGGGAGGCAGGGTCCGGGTCCTCTGAGATTTGTAGAGTATCTCTGACCGCACGGATGAGGTCCCGCGTAGCAGCGGATATAGCTGTGCCTTGCTGATGCTCCGAGTCGGAGTCAGAGGCGTCCCCAGGAGAAACAGATCGAGCAGGGGGAGACAGAGTTCCGCCTGTCGGAGTGGTTCTGCGGGAAGAGGCCCTGCCTGGGGAGTGCCCAGGGGAGGATGACCGTGACCTGTAGGAAGACTTCCTGGTCCTCTTGCGGGGGACGGCTCCTGGATCTGGAACGGGAGCCATGTGAGCGCCCGGAAGGTTCCCTGGAGGCAGCCGACTGAGCGGCGATCTGGGAAAGCAGCCGTTCCAAGGTCTCCACCACAGACTGGTTAAGCCTGGCCAGGTTACCAATGGCCTGGGTGAGAGCAACCGCCCAATCCGGAGAAGGGTGACCTGATGAGGGGCCAGAAGGCTCTTGGGCTGGCTGAGACGGAAGGCAGAGCGCGCAGATGGGCTCAGGCTGTCCACATGGTAGCTTCTTGTTACAGCGGGCACACGTATTAAACGTGGCGGCACTGGAGGGGGCCGAGGGCCGAGATGACTCTTCACGAGAGGACATGGCAGTGCAAGGCCCAGGAAAAAAAGGGGGGAAACCTACCAGACCTGAGAAAGGTGTCTGCTAGCCGACTGCTGCAGAAATGCTGCACAGAGAGAGATCCCCCGGTGCTGTGTCTCGCAGGCTGAGAGAGAAACACGCTGTCTGGAGAACAAGGCCCTCCCCCTGGAGTTCCCGCGCTTAGGGGCTAGAAGAAAGGCTGGACGACAGTCCAGGACAGCCCTCCGGCCAATAGAGGGGATAGGAGGAGCCCGAAGGCCATGAGCGCCCGGAGGAGAGCACGGGGAGGGGGCGGGCCTAAGTGTGGCCTAGTCCGAAGTGAAGCCTGGGGCTAAAGTAAACGCCGCGGCCGGAGCGCCCTGAAACCAGCAACGCGACACCGCCGGCGATAAAGGCCCCCGCGGAAGCCATGGAAGCCCTCGGTGGGCAGAAAAAAAGGGAGGATGAGGAGACCCCCGAAAACGGATGCCGCGCGCGCGCGCGCCCCCTCCCCCCGCAGGTGCCGCTCAGGAGCGCCATAGAAAGGGGCCCATTCACATAAGGGGACCCAGGGAGAAACAAACCCCTTAGATCCAGATGGCCATCCTAACCCCTGAAAGAAGAGCTGAGGAAAGGGAGTTGGAGAGGGGGAAATACTCCTTTCACACTCACCTGCCTTCTATTCTTCTCATACTCACCAGTCTGGCGACTTCAGGCGCCGCAGGGTCACCCCCTCGGTAGGACCTCGCACGTGGGAGTGGGGTCACCGGTACTCCGGCCGCTTTCGGGGTGCGGCGAATGGTGAGTGGGGACTGGGTGACCGGCGAGGCTGCTCTTTACAGAGCGCTGCACCCGCAGGAGGGTATGACTAGTGTGGCGTACACGCTGACTACCCCCTGCACCTGAAAGAAAGGTAAAAATAAAAACGATGCAAGACAGAAGACCTGAGTCAGGTCGTGTCTGCCTCCTATGACACTAGGTTAAAACTTGGCTCAGCACTCTGTGTGTGAGAGGGTATAGACTATAGGGCGGAGCCGACAGCTTTTGCTTTTTCCTAGTGTCAGCCTCCTAGTGGCCGGGGTCTATACCCATGGTGCTGTGTCCCCCAGTGAAGTAGACGAGAAATGTTTTTTAATGGCTCGTCTAATAAATCCCTTAATGTCTTGGTTTGGTCATCCATTTATGGTGGGTTTATGGGTTCTAGTGTATAATGTCTTGTCTGTGACAAGATGCTGCAGCCGCCACTAACATGCTGTCCTCGGCCAGTGATGGCTGCAGGAACTTCCAGCTCTCCTTCACACTCCAGTTATGTCGTAAAGTGCTCCAGCCACTTAATACTTGCAGTTCATAGCCAATACAGCTCCAAGATAGCAGATAGGGTTGCCTATCCCTCTACTGTCCCTACTTTCCTATGCCATGTGTGTGCCATGCAGCATCTGAGTGTGTTATTCACGGACACTCTACATAGATGCTATTATATATGGTGACCCCTGTAAAACAAATAAGTATTAACTAACAAAAACTACTGAAACTAAATTACCTATAAAACATTTCATGAAAACAATAATATTAATAAACGTGACATATTTCCCCACCTCCGAGTCCAGCTCTTTACCTCAATTAATAGTCACTGCTCCACTCCAGTTGGGATTTTCTCTCTCGCCCCCACCATTCCTGAGCAATCAATGCTGTTAGTCTTGGTGCCTGATATGCTATTTAGGGCCTGTACTCAGTAGGGCGGTGAAAGGCAGAAGCAGACAAGGGGTGTGATTCCGAGCTCTGACACAAGCTGCCTCTGAATGGAGCTCTGAATCATGCCCACCCCCCTCCTGACACTGGGCTTCTGACATTACAGAGCATAAATAGCACATCAGGAACCAAAACTAACTGTGTTTGTTGCCTAGGAATGGTGGGGGCTGGAGAGAAAATTCCAACACACTGGAATCAGTGGAGCACGATTATCAATCAGATCCGGACCACCCATAGAGTATATACATCCAGGTGGCCCCTTTCTTATTCTGCAAGGACGTACCTGTACGTCCTTGCAGTTTTAAGCAGCTGCACAACTGGCAAGATGGCTGTAAATGCAGCTGGAGCTCCTCTAGAAAAGGCAGGGATGGTTTATTACCGTCCCTGCCTTCCTGATAGCTGTATACACAGTGCTCAATGAGCGTTGTATAAACAGCGATGGGAGCTTCCATGATGTCAATAATACGCCAATACCGCACCCACATCACAGGTTCTAGCCCCACCCCCGACAACACAATACCAAATAAAAATTACCTGTTATGGTGAGGGAAAACTATTTTTAGTAGCACTTTGTGCTATTTAAAAAAAAAAACAAAAAAACGTGAAACATGCAAAAAACAGACACGTTTTCACTTTTTTTTTTTTATATTATCCCGGATATAAAAATAAATAAATAAATAAAAATCGCTCAAAAATAAAAATAAAGCCCTATGAGTCACTGAAAAAAATTGAATGAAAAAAAAAAATGTTCTAGTCCTCAAAACCGTATAAAGGAAAAAAAAAAAAAAAAAAAATGTACTGAACCAGGAAAATTGTATCGGTACTGAAGTGGTTAATAGATGCTAAAAACTTGAAATGGTAGAGGTAGTGAAAGGTCCTCTCTAATGTACATTCTTACCTCTCAAATCGCTCTGTTGTAAGCTGTCTTTTTGCAATATCATAGTCAGACTGCAACTGTGTGAGTTTGTTACGTAGCATAGTTGCTTCGCGGGAATGGCTGTTGCTGCATATTTGCAAGAACAAGACAGAGATTTTGTTATTAGAACGATGAGAAATGAATCTCCTGCAGAACAACTATATAAACATGAAGATCAGCTCTCCTTCAGAAGGAAGAAAACTCTCTTTAGTGCCACCTATGGGAGACAGCTACACTATAAGTAAATGCGAACCCATTCCCCTATATAGGTTCATTCTGGAGGAAAGTTGTTGCTACATAATCCAGTATTACTATGATACGGGTTCCAGCTAACCCGCAGGTCTGCCCTTTTGGGCCTTCTGGAGGAGGCAGACTGGGCACACCACATGAGAATATTCCTTTTCTGGCCAGGAAAGCTATTGAACTTAGGTGGACAGTCCATAAATTCCCAACAGTGTGGCAATGGAAGAATTTACTTAATAATACCATCCAATACAGATTGGTGTATAAGAACAGAGGGTGCCCCCAAAAATTTGCAGAGGTGTGGGGGGCATGGTGTGACTCACCCCTCTCCCATATCACTACGGGCTGAGATTTCCACTCGATTAGAATCCTCTACATAATAATAATAATAGTTAAGTGAATAGTTTGAATTTACCCCAATTCCTCTCCACTCTGGTCTTAAAGGCCCTTCCAGGCGCAATATTTAAAATTGGTTCTCAATTCACATACTACATGTGCACTGTTTGGTTTGTTCTCATTTATTGGTTTTACATGTTATTTACAATGTAAGAGATACAAAGCACAGATAGGGACTGCTCCCTATGTTAACCAATTACTGTAAAATGTTTGAATTGTTTTACAGCTTTTAAATGATTAATCTGTAATTTTTTATTTATGCCATGATTTCTATTTTTTGTCAAATATCAAAATGTACACTGGCCACTTCATAAATCTGTCTGACATCCTTGCGCTAGAATGGAAATTGACGTCAGCTGGGGAAGATTTCCACTGTAACTCATGCCAGAAAACTGGCTCGAGTTATAATAAATCTGTTGCACTGAGGCGTGGATGCCTTGGCCCATCCCGTCCACATTCACACACTGTGGACAAGTCGTGAATTGGGGCTTGAGGCACACTTTGGTGCAAGGAAGGGCTTTGTGCCAAATGTGTGCCTCATCATCATCCCTCTGTGCCAGATATCAGGTGTAGAGGGAATGATAAATTTGCCCCATTCTGTCTACATCTGTTATCATTGACTATAATGTTAGAGGACCTTTCATGTCCTCAGAGATGGCCGGTATTATATACTGCTAGAAAGCTTTGCTGGCATGCGCACAGGTGCCCGAGATATTGGTACTGTTAGTTTAGCACAGATATCCCTAAACTGTCAGAAGGGCAGGCCTTAAAGCCTAGCATCATCTCTGGGCTGTGAGGAACGCCCCCTTGCCCCACAGTAAAAGGATATGGAACTTTCTAGCGGTATAGAATGCCACCCATCTCCAAGGACAAGAAAGGTCCCTTTTTTCTTTTTTTTTTTTAAATAAAGAAAGAAGCTTTTTTTCCCCGCCCTGTTTGTTTATTTTTTTCAATGTAAGTTCAAGTCTGGGGTGCATTTGATTTTAGTGCATTTAGTTTTTCAGTCCATTGTTCTGATCCTATGGTGGATCAGAACCATAGGATATTAGCCAAACCAGTTTCCAAAAGGAGGGAGCATCCATCTACAGACAGATGATCTGTGGTTTGTTCTTGCCCTTTGTCAGTACAGAGCAGGGCACTACTTGGTTGGATGAGAAGTCTTTCACATGCAAACCAAATACATTCACGCTGCTCATAGTGTAGAAAAATTCGAGAAGATTTAGTAATATTTTAGAGTATATATATATATATATATATATATATATATATATTTTTTTTAGCAAATTCTTCTTTTTCAATAAACATTCTATCTGAGCAGTAGTATATTGGTCTCTATCTATCTGCATATTGCAGATAAAAATGTAACTTTTTTTTTTTTTTTTTTTTTACCCCCGAGACCCATAATATCCATATGGACAGCATAATCTACTGGATTTATTGTCAGACATCATTACTGTATGTTCTTTCCATTTATAATGAAAGCCACAACACATTCCCAGATCTGTTGGCAAGGGATACAAACAGCCACTAACTTACAATGGCATTCAATGGCTTTTGTCATTTTTGAGTTGAAAAACAGAAATGTTCTTTCCTCATACAGAGCTACAAATCCCTTGCGTAGACATGATGAAATAATAAAATCCTGTCTGCCTACACCCACCATGGCTGCTCATGTCTCTACTGTCCCGTACTGTATTGAACAGTGGAGCCATGGGGAAGCAGAGACACCTAGCATCACAGATGATTATAATGCAAATTCTCCAGGCCAGACTGAGTCGGGGAAATGTAGGTAATATATGGTCTGAATTTTCCAGATCATATTTGTCATCAGGAAGCCTAAGGGTGAGTTTGCTGCATGCTGCTTATAAAAAATATAATTGTAAGCTCAAAAGCCCCCTACTGGTAGCAGCAAGCAGTCAGAAGGCTATTAGGCATGTACAGGCTGGAGTTTTAGACTAGTGAAACATATCCTAAAACACACTGGGTTTCTTGCACTTATAAAACATTTTAAGATTTTTTTGATCAATTTCATTTTTTTTCCCTAAGTAAATAATATTACATGTGAGAAAAATGTAAAATAATATAAGAAAATGACAGGAAGGATGCTCACAGTTTACTTTCTGCTAGGGTGAGCTTATCTCTCAGCAGCTGAATCTCCGATTCCTTCTCGTGGGTACTTAGGTGACTCTGGAACTCCTTCTCTCGGTTAGTGGCCAGGAGGGTCTCCAGGTTCTTAATAGTGAGTCTCTCACTTGCCAACTGTTTCTTTAAAAGTTCAGCTTCAGACTTCATATCCTCCAGTTCATCTAGGACCTTACAATCGCACAAAATTAGATGCAATTGTAGTAAAGGTAACCAAATCAACACATTTACAACATACTAAAAGCGTCCATACACATGAAATGACTGTAGACAGAAAGATTTCTCCTGAATTCCCAGGCTTGCTAACTTCTCTTCGTAACAGACAAATGAAATGGAAAGATCCGTTAAATGTGATGCCACCTTTCCATTCATTCTCTGCTTTGAAGAGAATGTGGTACAGATGTGGTACCTGTCGAACAAACAGCAATGACACGCTACAGCATTAACATAGCCTGCCTATGCCACAGTTGGAGTCGTGGAGTCGGAGTCGGTGCCTATTTTGGTGGCGTCGGAGTCGGTATAAAATGGACCGACTCCGACTCCCAAAATATATAATAAATTGGTACAGTTAGTAGTACAATGCAGTATGTGCTGAATATATTTTCATAAGAATTTGGGAAAATGATGAAATGTTGAAAATGATGAAATGTCCTGTAAAGGTCTGTTCTATTCCTCATATAATGATGGGACTGAGTTCTGAGTGAACCTATAAGGTTTAGCAGTGCCAGGGCTGTGGAGTCGGAGTCGGTGCCTATTTTGGTGGAGTCGGAGTCAGGGGAAATTGAGGAGTCGGAGTCGGAGTCGGGGCTTTGGCGTACCGACTCCACAGCCCTGCTATGCCATCTGCATGTTCCTTGTGGAACAATTATACCTTCATGCACAAGAAGCAGAAAATAAAAAATGTCTAGTAATGTTATAACAGACGCAGTAAGTGTATCGTTGTACATAAAAATGGGAAAAGCACAACCCAGTAGATGCTGTAAGGAGGGAATATTCAAAAAAATGTTTCCAGTCTTCTAAAAATTGTGCTTGGTGTCGCAGCTCACCCACATTTATTTTAATAGGGATGCACTGCATACCAAACAAAACCAGTGGACAAAAGTGGCTCTGTTTCTGAAAAGCAGATTTTTTTTTTCTATTTTCTAGAAAAAAACATTAAAGGGATTCTATCATTAAAAAACATGTTTTAAACTAAAAGCATGTAGGAATAGCCTTTATAAAGGCTATTCATCTCTTACCGTTATCTTGAAGGTCTGAGCCGCAGTTTTTGAATTTCTCCTCTTTTCTTATTTATGTTACTTGTCCTCAGAAAGCACGGGGGCGTTCCCCCTGGGCTCTGAGCACAGTGTTGTCAAGCTCAGTTAGCAGTTCTGTTGGCCATTTTTTTTTTTGGTGGTTTCTTGTAAGAAGAGGAGGAGAATGGCCGACGGAGCAGAAGAAAGGCGGCGCTGGATGAATGACAACGCTGTGCTAAGAGCCCAGGGGGAACGCCCCCTGTAATTTCTAAGCCCAGGGGGAACGCCCCTGCGCTAAGGACAATTAGCATAAAGTAGAAACGCGGAGAAATTCAAAAACGGCGGCTCGACCTTCAAGATAAAGGTAAGAGATGAGTAGCCTTTATAAAGGCTATTCCTACGTGCTTTTAGTTTAAAACGTGTTTTTTAATGATAGAATCCCTTTAAGTTACTTTGCATATGGGTACATATGGTCCGAAAAATCTGGACCATACAATTGCCTGCATTTCCTAGACTGAATGTGGTCTGGAGACCCGAACATCTTGTATTATAGTGATCTATAGTCCCCGCCTTCCCACACCTCTACTGTACCATACTGTATATAGTACAGGATCAAAAAAGGAAGGGACTCCTAGCGTCATAGATCACTATGATACAGAGAGCCCAGGTCTACTGACTGGGTTCAGGCCAAAAAGTCCAGCAGATGTACAGACTAGATTTTAGGCCCCTTATTCACCCATGTGCAGAAGGTCTAAAACATCTACAACATTGTGAAATTAAGCATGCCTCAACAAAAGTGATGGTGTTTGCATTGTGCACATCTGGGCTGATACTTACTCTTTCATACTCCATGTTTCGTGAAGTTAGTTGCCTAGAGAACTGTTCTTTATTGGAGTCCAGCTTGACACACAGTTCCCGCACTGATGCCAAATCAGACAGAATCAAAGCTTTCTCATCCTGCTCATGTCTAAGATGCTCTTCTAGTTTGGATAAGGCCTTGGCCATGGATGATATTTGAGCTTCATAAGCCTGGTGGGCATTCATGTGCTGTAAAATAGAACTTCATATATTAGTCTACAACTGGAAACCTTTTAAACCAAAGTAAGAGCTCTTCTATAACCTACATTTAACTATGTTCGCCATGTTCCTCTTGGGGACCTGGTAATTTTGATGTCAAGAGTAGCGCTGCCTGCAACAGACACTGAAGATTATAGACTCAGAATTGCCTTTCTCAGAGAAGGTTCGCCAATTGTGCATTTTGAGTAGAAAATAATAGGAACTTCTTAGAGCGCCAATCCCAAAATAAACTGGATTAAATCTATCAGTTGTGATCGCCACTTGTTTTTGTGTGACATTTTTCACACCAGTCTGGCATCCATAGCAGAAAAGGTAAAAAGCACATGGAAGGATTTTTTGTCTGATGCAGGGAGACATCCAGTGCTTTGGATGCCAGAAATATCCCATAGGAAATAATGGCATCAGTCTCCCTTCAGCATTTCACTACCACACCAGAGAGAAAACGCAATGGATAGTCGGATATATGGGAACAAGGCCATGGGAACACCCATGTTCCTTCCAAGTTGGATATTTTACATGCATCCTACATTACTGTACATGTGAGTCATACTCTGACATATGTTTATCTATGAGCTTAAGTAAAAAAACAAAAACAACAACGCCGAGCGGCACATAGGGTAAATATTGTTTTTACAAAAAGTTGAATGACACAATATAAATTGTGTTCAGAAAACGTGGGAAAAATAAAGTGACTAGGACATGTCCACTAATAAAGGTTGAGAGGAGGTGGATAAAGTGGTAGAGTGGGTCCACAATGCATGGGCATACACCTGAATGGGTATAGTGTATGTCAATACCCCCTCAGTTGATTAGCCCACTAGTAGTGGATTGGCCACAGTGTAGATATGCTCTCACCTTGAATGGTTAGGTATGGTATAATATCGTATATTTTAGTGGAATGGTCCAAACTATGTCACAAGATGAGGGAGCAGCGGGACCTCTAGGCGTCAGGATCTCCTGGATCCGAACGGTATTCCAAATGTAGAAATGGTAGGGGTGACTCCAAAAAAAGAGAGGTAGGGGACCGCGCTTCACCAAGGTTGCTTTAATAAACTCTAAAACACAATGCGTTTCGAGGATCAATGGTCCTCTTTATCAAGTGTACAAGAGACAGCCTGGAGGGGTTAGCTAACCTCGAAACGCGTTGTGTTTTAGAGTTTATTAAAGCAACCTTGGTGAAGCGCGGTCCCCTACCTCTCTTTTTTTGGAGTCACTCCTACCATTTCTACATATGTTTATCTATGGGATTTCAAAGGATACAGTGAAGCACTATAAAAATAAATACAAAACTCACCAAAAACTTCCAAATATTAATATATAATTTAACAGTTTATTGAGAAGGTCTAAAACTGGACAAGGTTAAAAGGAATGTGTCGCAAAATGCAGAGAGCATCACAGGAGGAGAACACGCAATAAATACAAATGTGTCACATCCAAGAAATACATCAAGTAATCCAAATAGATGCTGTTGACACATCTGCCTAAACTGTAAAAGGCAATGTATCACTCTCAGTAACACAAACAAGTGATTGTAAATGTGGTTGCCAATGCTGCTAAATCAGGCAAATAAACTGCCTGCTATATGACACAATGACAAATTCAATGACAAAGTTCCACAAGTACATCAACTGGCTAATGTATAATGCAGAATAGAAAGAAAACATTACCCACAGTAGGTATTCTTCTTCTGTGATGACCCCAACACACATTTCAGCACTGCTTTCTTTTGAGGGTCAGCCTATTTGGATTATTTGCTGCATTGCTTGGGTATGGCACATTTGTATTTTATTGTGTGTTCTCCTTCTGTGACGCACTATGCATTTTGTAACTCATTCCTTTTAACCATGTCCAATTTTAGATGGCCCTTATGTGTATGATGGCCTCCACTCTTTTATGTCAGCAGATGTCAGCCAACAGGTATTTCTTACAACTGTCCTTACACACTCAGTTTGGTTAAGTATGCATGTATTCTCAGTGAGTACTATGCTGCCACAGCCACAGTCTTCTGGTGGAGACTTATTCCCTGTGAGAACAAAGGATAGGGCTTGTTACAATCTAACTGCTCACCCTTTGTTCTCACTGGCAATAAGCAGCTTACTCCCCAAAGAAAATACATGAATAGGCCAAACTGAGTGTGCATGTGTATGGAGAGTTGGAGAGAAATAACTGTCAGTTGATAGCTACTGAAAGTTCATAGCCACCCTCGGGATCCTGGTCAGTGTCAAAAAAGATCTTTTGTTAACAAATAAACATGGTGCTGGTCACATGCCCTGGTACATGTGTAAGTCATAAAGCCTTATCACTAGTAAGGCCACATGATGAGTTAGGGAGGAGCAGTCACTTGACTGACCTGTTTAGATCTATTAAGTTAGCTTATGAATGCATTACACAAGACATTGATGGACTACATTACACAAATGTCTACTGCACTGGTATAAATGTGTGAGAAGTATTAGATTTAAAAACAAAAAAAAAAAGAAAGCACATGGAACATAAGATAAAGTGAGTGTGTTACTTATCCCTACCTCTTGGACTTCATTTTCCAGGTCTTCTAGTCGTTCTCGAAGATGCCTTCTGTCAGTGTCCACAGAGAGCAGTTCCATCTTTATAGAACTGCTTTCACCTAGAGCATTTTGTGCCTTAACTTCCCATTCCTCAGCTTGGCTATGAACCATTCTGAATTGATCCAGAAGATCTCGATTCTCTTGTTCCTAAAAAGCAAGACATGAAGTTAAAGAGGAGCGGTCACCTCTCATGATACATCTGTTTTAGTAAGTACTTTTATTCTCCATGACATAATAATTCTGGGCCATGTCCCTATATAACCTGACACTTTCCAATCATTACTGACACTATCAGATATTGTAGGGATATGTCCCTGTGAAAGGAATGTCAATGCCGAGGTGTCAATTTATTCATACATTTCTAGGAGGAATAACAGAGTTACAGCACAAAACAACTCCACACTTGTCAAGTATACAAGTATCTACTGAAATAGAAAAGACAAGAGGAGTGACAGATCTATTTCAATTCTTTTTTTTTTTTTTTTTTAAATCCCTAGAGAGGCTTAAAAAAAACAAACAAACACTGTGAATTCATCCCTTTATTTGGCTTGGGATCCAGCAGAGTCTCCTTTCACTCTTTGTTGACTTTCTACCCATATGTGAGTTTATCAGCCAATCAGAGGCTGAGCGGTGCCGCATCATGGCGCAGCTACTGACTGGCTGTACAGCTCACATGTGGCCCCTGGATCCTTGGCCAAATGAATAGGTGAGTATACAGCGTTTGTTAAACTTCTCTAGGGGTTAAGAGTTAGAACACCCCTTTAAGCTGAACCTTACTATACACCCTAGTGAATACACAACATACTGTAAGAGTCCTCACTCCACACATGAAGCAGCTCAGTATGTTGGTGTTTTACATCATCTTCTGCCAAACTATTACATTCAGTTATATATGTCAACTTACAAAATGTTCAATGACATATTTTATTTTATTGGTGCTGTGCCCCTGACCAATTTGGTAGGGTTTTTTCCTTTTTTGTTTTGTTTTTAAACTGGTGAGGTGATCAAAAGATATGGCCGCTGGAAGATTATATATAAATTAGCGCCCATTCTCCAACAAGGAAGTAACCTATTTTCTCTAGGGGTGCGTGAAAATAAGAGGTTATCGCCCGATTGGAGAATGAGATCTAATTTACATAAAATCTTCCAGCGGCCAGATATTTTGAACAGATGGACAGATTTTTATTTAAATACCAAAAAAAAAAAAACAAGAAACATCTGGTCAAAACTGATGAGGGGCAAGACAGCAATCATATGAGGTATGTAGTTTAGGATGTTGTACTTGGTGATAGGTCCTCTATATAAAATCAGTCAAGATTACAGTGAAACGTAGCATGAAAGATTTGGTATTTAATGTAATACTGAGCAGCAAATACTCACCTTGGCAGCCATTAATGTTTCAATTCTAGAAACCTCAGAGATGTAGCCATGAACTCTTAGTTTCAATTCCTCTTTTTCATGTATTGCATTTTCTAATTCCAGAGTAATCGTCTAATAAATGAATCAGACATAGCACAATAAATAATAAAGTCAGATTGTACACCTGCATACAGACCGCAGTAGTGGATGTCACTGGTTTCTAGCAAAGTTGAAGACAATATTAAATCACTATATGAATATTGGGGGAAATTTTATTATTTCTGTCTTAAATTTAGACAACTTAAAGGGAATCTGTCAGGGCAATTTGGGACACTAAACCACCCACATGTACATATGGACGTGGGGTTTAGTGTCCCAAATCACCCTGTTATAACGCAATCCATGGCCGCATTAAAAATAAAAAAGCTTTATACTCACCCTGCCGCTGTACTCCACGCACCTGCACAGTTCTTCAATGAAGCCAGAGGAGTACTCCTCGGCTTCAGTGCGCATGCCCCGTACCTCTGGCAATTACACAGTGAAGCCGGGGTATCCATCTTCAGCTTCACTGAAGAACAGCGCAGGCGCCAGGAGCATGGAGGAGGCGTGCCAACAAAGAAGCTCATGAATAAGCCGGACTGTTCTCAGCGAACAGCGTACATCGGACCCTTCTCTAGGTAAGTATAAAGCTTTTTTATTTTTAATGCGCCTGCAGATTGCATTACAACAGGGCGATTTGGGACACTAAACTCCAGGTCTATAAGGACCTGTGGGTGGTTTAGTGTCCCAGATTGACCTGACAGATTCCCTTTAACTTTAGACCAGACAGGCAAAAGGAGGGGCTGATGCTGTGTGATAAATTTGGTGATCACTACTAGACAGCTTAGACACTTTTCCTGAAGCACTTCTTGGTTGGCTTACTTTACGCCAACATATTTCAACACAATATTTCTGTTTTGCAAGCTATGTCTTCTTTTATAAACACTTTTCAAAAACGTGTTTGTCTAAGCACAAACTAAGTTTGGTACAAGGAGTTTACATCAGTTTTGTGGCACAAATTGAGCCAGAAATCTGGTACCTTTAACTTTGTAAACACCTCCCATACCCCAGTTCACATGGCAGAAGTTTTCCTAGGTGAAAATTCAGCTTCAGTAATTTTTCCTAGTTGAAAAATTCAGCTTCAGGAATCTGAACCTGATTTTTCCGCCTGTTCAAATTCTGCACCTGTCACTTCAATGGGATTTATCAGGAGAAATCTGTTTGACGATCAAGCATGAAGCTTATTTTTCCACTAGCTGAAAAAATCTGCTAGCGGAAAAATCAGCAAGAGGGAAAAAAAATCAGCATTTGACTCCCATTGAAATTAATTGAGGCAGATTTGGAACTGATTTTGAGGCGGAATCCACCACAAATTCAGTGCCAAATTCCTCCGTCTGAACATACCTTAAGGCTGATGATTTGGATGCGGACACAGTTGTTTTATCAGCATCACCTGACAAGCAACCATACAAGTCACTTGGAAAGCAGTGCAGTGAATGGAAGGCCTTTAATAAAAAAAAAAAGCAAAAAGAGAAAAAGAAACATTTTCAATCTTTATACCTGATTCTCTCTAGCCATGGTGGCCAAATCATCTTGTAATCTTCTATTCTCCTTCAGAGAGATTTCTCTTAACTTCACATTTTCTGTAAGATCTGAATGGGCAGAGTCAAGTTGGCGGCGAAGACTGGACAGCTCGCGGTCTTTGTTACTAAGGACATCCTTCAACTGGCTGCAAACGGACAATTAATAATTAGCAATAGTTCAATAGAATTAGCAAAAAAAAAAAAAAAAAAACTACTAAAAGTTTTCAAAGCACAGCCATGTACTAAATTACTTAAATATTGTGCTTGTATGGATCACTAACCACCAACAACTAGGTCATCAGCTTCAGACGAAATAGATAAAATTGGATTTTTGTACTCACTGTAAAACCCCTTTCTCTTTGTATTCATTGAGGGATACAGTACCATAGGTATAGAGGCCTGGCCACTAGGAGGCTGACACTAGGAATATCAAAAAAATTGTCATACCCTCTCCTCAGACACTATGCTAGACAGTTTGTACCGCAGCAGTGGGAGAGAGAAAAAAAAGTAAATAACACCGAACCATCAACCACCAACATGTCCTGAAACCAAAAAAGAACGTCGAACAGTTTGACCTGGAAAAAGAAAGGGTGGGATCTGTGTCCCTCAATGAATACAACGAGATAGGGATTTTACGATGAGTACAAAAATCCAATTTTCTTGTTTATATCTTTAGCGGATAAAGCACCATGGGATATCCTAAAGAAGTCCCAGAGGGTGGGAAAAACAACAGCCATGCAAGCAACCTAGCACACTGCCGCATGCAGAACCTTACAACCCAAACCGGCATCGGCAGAGGCCACAGAAAGGATCTGGAAGAACTGGAAGAGGTCCAGGTAGTTGCCATGCAGACCTGGGCAGCAGATGAAAGATGTCGGAATGCCCAGGAGGTTCCAACAGACCTGGTAGAGTGAGCCGTCACCAAAGTGATGGCGTCCAACCCTAAACCCTATAGGCCTCCCTAATGGCAGAGCGAAGCCACCTGGAGAAGAAGGCCTTAGAGGCAGCAAGGTCCCTGAGAAGACCCTCAGGGAGAACGAACAAGTAAGGAAGAGGTCAAGGAGTGTCCACCAGCAGGAAAATAATGTCTGCGTAGCAGGCCCAGCGGGGCCAATCTGGAGCCACCAGAACAGCAGGAGCCCTCTCCGTGATGAGGTTCTGTAGAACAAGGGGGAAAAGATAGATTAGTCCAACCAGGTAGTGTGAGGGTGTAGGCAGTGAGGGCCCTGGGATCTGACCACGTAGCGGGGAAGACCTTGGGTGTCGAAGTCAGGAGTTCTCCATCAGAGACACAGCTGAAGAAAGATCTGCCGGTGAAGGACCACTCGCGGGGTCGAACTGCCCAAATGTCCACCCCTAGAAAGTGGACCGCGAAGAGGGCAGGAATGAGACACTCTGTCCAGCAAAGGGACCGAGTGGCTGCCTGCATAGCCGCCATAAAGTTCAAGTTGGCACCTGCTGGAGATCTTGTCTGGACTCTGGCTGGATGGCCCCAGAGGAGATAGAGGTTCCATGGGACAGGAAGGAAGATGATTCAGAAAATTAACCTGGAAGGAGGCCTCCAATTTGGACCATAGGCTCTAAACGGTCAGCGCACAAAAGACTACTCCCCGTTTGGGGAGATTGGCAATAGAGGATTTCCCCTGAGGGAACCCTAGGGAGGATAGCCACCAGAGAAGTTCCTGGCGAACACGGGGAAGGGGAAGAGGCCACCTTCGGAAAACTGGAATTGGGCCTGGTGGACTTCCTCAAAAGACAACAAGACTGTGGCCAAAACCGACATGCACAGGTGACTTAAGCAAGGGGAGCACCGAGGAAGAGGTACACACGGAGTGGAGGGCACAAATCTAGGACTCCGGGAGGAGAACCTTGCCCCACTTAGTAACGATGATCATGCCTAAGAATTCCATGCACTGAGAAGGCGCAAGGCATTACTTGTCCTTGTTGATAAACCACCCTCACCAACAAAGGAAAACCAACGAGATCTGAAGGCTGGTCAGATTTTCCCTCTTGGTGGGAGCCTTCACTAGGCGGTCTAAAGTGAAACTGTTTTATTTTTTTTTTTCTCTTAATCAGGATAAAGCCTGAATTGAACCCACGACTGAGCATAATCTCTATTGTCCAAGAATGGTATCACAGCGACAATTCTGGAGGTAAAGAGCACCATGAGGGATGCCATAACAGGGTGAAGACCAAGGTGGGGAAGGGGGGTGTGGGGACTAGCCCAAAGGGTGTTGCGACAATATGGAGGTGACGCGAATCCGCCTCTGATGGGCTGTGGCAACGGGAAAGAGGTAGGTAGGTGTCATGAGTGTCTGTGGAGGACAGAAATTCGCCGGACTCCAAGGACGCCACCTCCAACCACAGGGGCTACATGCGGAACCTGTGGAGAGGATGGACAGCAAGTCGACACCACATCCCGGACCCAAGCGTTGATGAAGCCAGCATGCCAGGTCTCACAAAAGGAGAGCAGCCATCCCCCCACGCGTCTGGTCAAAGGCCCCATGGTTAGGGGAGATCAGAGGGGGCAGCGATTGTGCCAGAAACAGACATCCTCCTGGGGGGCAGTCGGGCTCTTCATATATGTTAAGGGAATCCCAAACCACCTGAATGAGGTCCTGCATAGCGGCTGATAAAGATGTGCCTTGCTGAGGCTCTGAGTAGCAATTAGAGTCCCCCCCAGGAGAAAGACTGCGCAGGGGGAGACGTAGATCCGCCTGTTGGTGGGGAGTGCCCAGAGGAAGGGGGAGTAGACCTATAGGAGGACCACCTGGTTCGTTTAAGGGGGTGACCCCTAGAGCTGGAACAGGGACGGCCGAGCAGCAACCTAGGAGGGCAACTGTTCCAAGGTCTCAACCAGAGACTGGTTAAATCTGGCAAGGTTGCCTATAGCCCAGGAAAGGAGGCTGCCCAGTCTGGGTGAGGGATTGTGGAAGAGGGGCTGGGGAGGATTTTGGACAACCTGGGTGGCAGGCACTGGGAAAGGAGGGCTCAAGCTGTCATAAGTATAAAAAATGTGGCAGGGCCGGGCTAAAGAATAGTGGGTCCTTTTAGCAGGAGTAGGACATGGTGAACGAAAAGGGGTCCCAGAGGGAAAGGGAAGTAGCCCAAAGAGTAGCCTACCGGCCACCGGAGAGCGTCCAACTGCTGCAGTGGAAAAGGTTGCACAAAGAGGTTCCACAAGTGCTGCTGCTGGACTGTAGGAGCAGGAAAAAAGTGCTCCTGAGGTAGAATTGTACGAAAGGGGAGCACCCAGCAAGGGAATAAGAAGAGGCCTAAAAGCATTTACATATGGATTAAAAGTTGATTTTATTGGCTGCAAGGTTGTACTTTGACATAAATAAGGTATGTTTACTTTGTCACTAAAGTGATTTAGAAGTGATTGTGGTGGGACTAGACTTCCTCAACTGGACAGGCTCCTTTGCAACAGGATGCCTGATGTTGGCATTCACTAGGTACTAGGGGATAGTAAGTAGATAGTAAATTCCTACCGTTATAAGCAGGTCTGCTACTAATATATCTTCTGAACACAGTTTTATTTAAGCCACACTGTCTTCTGTAACTGTTACAATGTGCTATCCATTATTATGCTATGTAAGAGAGTTGCCAGAAGAAAGCAATATATTAACAATAAAATTATGTTCATGCGCTGCGCCACAAATATATACCTATAAATACAGTATACACAGATTTATCTGTGGATAGAAACAACAGGAATGATCTCAGGATGAGAACTCGAATGCTGCACTTAAATACACATTAACTTTCTATAGAGATCGAAAATACTAAACAGACTTACTCAACAGTAGCCTCCAGCTCAGAAAGGGTCAGCCGTAAATTAGTTATAGTCTTCTCCTGGAGGAGATAAAAGATATTGCAACTCAAACTAGACCATATGAAAGGTTCCCCAGAGAAAAGCGACACAAAGGAGTAGGAGTCTTGTAACATACTTTATTATCTAGGTTTTCATCTAAACATGCTACACGCTCCGTCTTCTCATCTACTTCTTCCTGAATTTTATCTTTCTCCTTGTCCAAGACAGACACTGTGTTCCTGAGAGTGGTCAGTTCAGAGGCCTGTGCAGACACCTTGTGATTTAATTCACCTTAAAAGTTAATGAGAAATAAAGAAAGTTAAACATACTGAAAAACACCATGAGATATTTCCAGAGCTGGTCAAGACATGATGAGAAAATAATTGTATGTACGTACATACACCATAGGACTCTGCTCACACTAGCAACATGGCCTCTGTGCATAACAATGCCAATCCCAATGAACCCCTTAGACTTCTAGCCGGGTAGATTATGTAGATAGGTTTATGACAAAAATATCTCTGCATTTTCTGGCATAGATGTGGTAATGAAAAATCCCCCCACAATGTTAGATAGCTTTGTTGCTTAGATAGGATCTGTCACTTTCCTTACAAGTATTTACTAAAGCAGACATGCACTTCCCTAAAAAACAACAATTCTGGAGCATCTTTGCTTTTAACTCTTTGTAGTGCAGTTACTCCTCAAAGAAATTTATGAATAAATTGACAACTGGGTTACCATTCCACTATTTGAAGGGGTGTGTCCCTAGCAGAACCACGTCAGACCATGCAGGGACACACCACCAACTGGTAGCACCCAGTACGGCACATAGAGTTATATGAAACAATGTCCCAGAATTGTTACATGATGCAGAATTGATATATTAACTAAAATAGACATGTCAGGGAAGGTGACAGATTCTCTTTTTATGTGTACCTATGATTATAGTTTTATCAGAAACCAGACGTACAAGTAAATATACAAAAACATGCAAAGCTAAGGCCCCATGTAGCGAGCCGCAGCTAAAAAGCATTGCGGAAAAGACCATGGCGGAAATGCATTGAGTTTTTTTCTGCAGTACTTTTCACAGAAAGTCTGCAGAGTTTTCCTCTGCGGATTTTCTGCCTCTATTATACATATATAGACAATGCCAGCGTTTCCATAGGTATAATTGCCATGCTGCGAGCGTTTTTTGAAATCTCAACATTTCCACGGCTATTTTTCTGCAATGTGTGGATGCCAGAATCCCATCCACTTTGCAGGTACTGTAATATGTAGCGGGTTCGCAGTGTGGGGCCCTGGCCTAAGATATTTAAGCATAGCATTTTCATGACCTTCCAGTTTTCTTTTCCTCATGCTGTGAGAAGAGATGAGAAAAAATGGGATTGAAGTACACAGCATAACTGTGACATCACCTCAAATTTATCAGACAAGGAGGTAAAAAAAAAATCAAACACAAAAAGTAGGATAGGGAAGGGATAAGAAGGTTAGACTGAACATGACTGGCTGCACAACATTACTGATTTGTTTGCTATACATAGATGCATAAAACACGTGGTTGTGTATACGTTTATGTTCCCTTTCTAAAATATCAAATTTTTTTTAAAGATCAGAAGATAGTATGTAATAATAGGGGACAGTTAAAATGACAAACATGATTCCATCTGTACACAATTTACCTATTCTTTCTTCCAAAGTTCCTATTTCTTCCTGTGAGAACTGTAACTCGTTCGCTTTCACAGTAAGGCGATGGTGGAGGTCTTCCATAGACTTCTGAAGTTGCTCATTCAGTAACCTGTAACACAAGTAACACAGCATTGTGAAAGTCATTCTGATAAATAAAAGTTAATGCAAAAACATAAAATATTTCAGAATATTCAAAGTGCTTTATTGTATGTACCATGGCTTACTAAACATTGTCATCTAGTGTCATTTACTGAAATAACACTTTTACATTCATTCAGCCAAACACAATATGGTAAGGAACTTTTGCTAGCAAAATTTTAATTTTTAAAAGGAAAAAGAAATGCAGAAATTTTGCCAATAGTCTTGCTATTACCTAGTCCTGGTTTCAGACTAACATTTAAAGGGTATATCAGTAAACAATATCAGTTGTCTAGGGTGAGATTCATTTTTCATATTTCTGAATGACCTGGCATTTTTGAGAAAAACTGCTTTTATTCTATATGCAAATAAGGTTTCAATCCAACCTGTGAACATAACATTGCTTGCTACCATCACATAAAGACACATAGCTTTGTATAGGAGTCATTTCTAAACCACTTTTATGCTGTTATAGAGCCAGTTAGTGGCATAATGAAACCTTTTTGAGACAAAGTGCAATCCTGCCACAAAAAAATGCAAATTAGCAGTTTGGTGCACCTGAGCTGTGGCCGTATCTGCCAGAGCACCAGATTTCACCTGTGGTTCCCCCATCCAGCACCTCCTATAAAGATTGAAAAGGTCCCAATGCACAGAGATCACAGGTTAAAACCTGCTCCAGCAGATGTATCCACACATGTACAGAACAGTTTACATATGGATGAAATGCTGATTCTCTCAGCAGCAAGATTGCATTTTGACACAAAAAGAGTATGTTCACTATATCACTAACCCCACAACAATAGTGTTTTTGTAGTGATCTCAGTGTTAGTAGACTCCCTTTAAGACAGCACTAATTATAAAGTTGTTTAGAGAGAGTAGTGTAGAGACTGGTGCAGTAAATAAATGGTTGCAAAAGTGGGCACAGTCTACTAAATGCATGAGCTCTCTTTATACAAATGGCAGTAAACTATGTACAGAACTGAATGGACAATAGGGAAGAACAAGGAAAAAGCTGCAATCTGGCTGGCTGCTATTGGAAACTACTCAACTTTTACTTTGTGCTAGTTTTGTTAAACCTCTCCCAACATGCTGAGCAAACAAGTGATATGTGAAATATTAAAAAAGCATTAAATGTGGGAATCATGTAGACTAACCTTACAGAACTTAATTCCGCTTTATACTGTGAGGAGTCATCCTGAGTCTGGGCCAGGGTTATAGACTGGGAGCGGTGTACATTATCTAAAGATGATATTTTTTCCTTCAGTTCAGATATAGTGGATTTTAATTCTAACCGTTCTGTTTCCAGCTACAAATCAAACAGAAAAACAGATGACAAAGGCATAATACTGTTGACAGGTTGTATTTTGCACAAGGTACAGATTATGCTTCCACTTAATGCAAAAAAAAAAAAGTTTATTTTTATTAAAGGGGTATACCGGTTATTTCAAGTAAGATGCTGATGGGTGCAGTTTGACTGATAGGAAAGTAGTATCAGGTGAAGAATACATGCTGCCGCGCCACTCATTCCTGCGCTGTACTTGGCGATCTCTGTCAATTCTATAGAAATGTATAGAGTTGCCACACATGTGCGACCAGCTGCTTCATCTACATGGAGGCACAAGGCATCCCGTTTTTCTAATTAAGGCTAAGGCCCCACGTTGCGGAAACGCAGATTTTTTGTTGCAGATTTTGCTGCAGTTTTTTGAGCCAAAGCCAAGAATGGCTACAAAAGGAATGGGAAATATATAGGAAGTTCTTATACTTCTACCTGCTGCTAAATCCACTCCTGGCTTTGGCTCAAAAACCGCAGCAAAATCTGCAACAAAAAAAAAAGCTGTGTTTCTGCAACGTGGGGTCGTAGCCTAAAAGAGGTCAGTCCCCCACCCACCAGTTACCCTGTGGATAGGGAGTAACCTGAAATAACCAGAACACCCTTTAAAGTGGTTCAGATTTGTGGTTATGGATGTGTTAGATTAAAAAAAACCAACAAAAAAAAAACCACAGGACTGATACATAACTAATGTTATATTTCTGGTGCTTAGCCATAAGCAAACAAGTACACAACACAACATTATCATCAGGTAGAAAATATGATTTACCATTTGTATTGTGCTTTCTAAGTCTGCAACCTTTTGGGCGAGCTTAAATCTATCTGAAGCAGCAACTTCCTGTTGGACCTGTGAACAAAAATGATGAAATCCAACTCACAAAGATATACATTTTTTCTGATGTCCCATTAAGTGGATTTCTGGAACTGAAAAAAATTGATGGTCTAGTCTTAGGAGAGATTAGATTAGTGGGGGTCGGCAGTACTGTTTAATGTAGGTTGGTGATGGGTGGGTCTGGTCACATGTCCCTCCATCAGCGACCATGTTGGGCCAGAGTGTTGTCTTGTCATTCATAAAGATCGGACTTAACAGGGGGAGGCACTAAACAAACCAAGACACTGATGCAGATATTCCAGTAGCAAATATATTAGTAAGTGCTATTTACATGACATTTGGGAGAATAAAGTTGTCAAGCCCTTTAATTTTTGATTTATTTGCATGGTCTTTTCCAGATATGATCATCATTAGCAAGTTATTCCGACCTCGGCAAATCACTGCAAATATGGGCATAACTGCTTCTAAATCCTGACCCTTAGGCTGGTTGCAGACAACCATGTGCTGCCGGCCGTGAATTAAAGGCATGGGCGGCGCACAGGGAACACGCGAATGTCACCTGTATGATGCCCGTACACGAGCTGTGATTCCGTGGCCCCTTTCATTAAATGAATAGGAGCCACGGAAGCAAGGGCCGCAAAATAGGACAGGAAAAGGACCTGTTCTATACTTCGCGGCCCGGACTGTCGGCCTCCATATGTGACCGTGTAATTCATGGTCATGTGTACGGGCCCATAGAAATGAATGGGTCAGTTTGCTATCCGTGAAATACATGGATACCACACTGATCACGGCCACAGTCGTCTGCAAGGGGCCTTAGGGTGAGAGTTGCTGGAACAGCCAAGCAGTACTGTTCTATGCTGTTTTCATACCTCTCACAGAGGTAAATGGAACCTACTGAAGAAACACAGCACAGTTAAAGGGGACCTTTCACCCACCTCCACCAACTCCAGTTCTTAGGATCTGTTATTAGGCTGCTCCATTTATTCTGGCACAGTTGGAATTTTTTTCTCTAGCCTCCACCATTCCGGAGAAATCAATGCTGATATCTTTGATGTCTGATACACTATCTAGGGTCTGCACTGTCAGGAGGGCGGTGTCAGGCAGGAGCAGGCAAGGGATGTGATTCTGAGCTCTGACACTGGCTGCCTCTGATTGGCACTCTGAATCACACCTCCTGCCTGACACCGCCCTTCTGACATTACAGAGCTTAAATAGCACATCAGGCACCAAATCTAACTGCAATCCAACTGAGCTGGAACCAGTGGGGTGGTGACTATTAACAGATGCTAAGAACTAGAATTGGTGGAGATGGTGAAAGGTCCTTTTTAAGCTACACTGTTTCTGTAGCTGTGAAGTTACAGGAACAGTGTCGCTAGATGTGCTATGTGATTTTCCATAGCTTCCATTTACCTTTATGGGAGTTATGGAAACAACCTAGAGCAATCCTAGGGGTTGGGACTTAGAAGCAGTTATTCCCATCTAGGCAGCAATATGGCAACCTTTTAAATAAGATGTGTCTTGTAATAATGTACAAAGGAATACATCTGAACCTTTATTTTGTCTCTTAGTCCCTCATTCTCCTCCTGAACTCTTCGTAAATCTGACTGGACTAAATCTCTTTCCTCCTCTAGATGGTGCATTTCACTGAATGAGGAGGCACTCTTGCGGAGAGGAGACAAATCTCGTTTAGACATAGTCAGCTCATTCTGGGCCTGAAAATAAGCACATTTTAAATATTTTATTAAAAAAGAACACTTTATTCATTGAAAAAAAAAAATCAGTCATGCTTTAAAATAATAGGAAAGTATAGCAGATGACGAATACCCACATAGACAAACTCTACATCATACTGATAATATGGTTGTTCTTTCTGTCATGCCATAGAGACATGGCACAGGTTTTGATTTGTGGTATTTCAGCTGCTGAGTCCCCAACTAATTGCTCAAATTAAGTAGCAAAAGCGCCCAGCTGAGTGTCATACCCATGGCTGATCCTCAGAGAAGCTAGGGTTAGTGGTAAAGGAGTACTTATACTGGTCCTCCTCACTAATGACTGAGGGCTCCTGTCGCTGAAGGCTGCCATCATTTTGGAGAGGAGGAAGAAGAAATTGAACTCTCATAAATACAGCAGACTGCCTACTATCATCAGCACTATATGTATTCAGTTCTAGCTGAGTGAGGATAATAAAAATCACCAGCTACCATTCATGTGCACTGAAAGAAGAACAACAGATACAATGTTTTGGGTCACACTGTCCTTTACTTGGACATAGTCAACAAATTTCAGAACTTGGCCATGTTAAAATACAAAATTTCTGAAATTTTTATTGTCTTTATTGCTGTTATGTATACAATTACGTCTAAAAAAATACTAAAAGGGTGGAAATGCACTGAAAGTCTAAGTTGCTATTTATGTTTTTTTTACATTTTCTTCAATGATTTAACATCTCATATATTCTTTTTAACTTTTGGTTTGTTTTTTTGTGAGCAGTGATATCAAATAAACACATAACTGTAAGGGCCTGTTCATATGTCAGAAAGTGAAGAGGAATTTGAGGCAGTCTCCCACCTCAGAACCCTCTCTACTTTTTGGCCTTCTGCATCCAGTGGCAGAAATCCTTAGCAGATTAGCCCCAGGCACAATAGGGATAATCAGCTTGAGGATCATGCCGCGGGTTTTGTGGCTGAATCAACTGTGGAACATTTGAGGCAGCATTTGCTCAAAAATTGGCACCAAATTCCTCAGTGTGAACTTACCTGCTCATAAAGTACTCGGAACTTGTCTCTCTCCACTGTTAGCACTTTGACATTGGCTTGAATCTCAACCATGTGCTTTTCAAACCTATCTAACATGTTCTGGAGATCATCTCTTTCCCTTGTGAGACGCCTAAGGTGTGCATTGTATCCTGGGTCCTACACAGCAGAAACAACAATAATGTTATATAAACAGGATATGTTGACCATCTATCTATCTATCTATCTATCTATCTATCTATCTATCTATCTATCTATCTATCTATTTATCTATCTTCCGTATCCTGTTTTCACAATCTGCAACAGCCTTATATTGCAGTAAGTGGTCATTCAAACAGCCAAGTTCAGGCCAGGGAACTTGGTCTGTGTATTGGCTGGATTTACTGGTCTGAACCCAGCTCAGAGACATATCAGTTGAGTTCAGCTGAGCTTTGTTCTGGTTGGTAAATCCAACTAATATAGAGACCCAGGTTCCCGACCTGAACTTGGTCACATGAATGATCCCTTAATTGCTGTCAAAACTATGGTAACCACAATAAAATAAATCAAAGTGAATATATGTATGGCAATCCAGCACAGGGCTGTGGCTTCTGTTATGAAAAAATGTCACAATGCAAGATGTGAACCTAGTCTTACATTTCCCACTTGAATATCTTTAGTAATTCTGTCAAACAGGAAATGCTATTATGTGCCCTTTTCAGGCCCAAGCAAGTTACTCTCTTTGTCAAAAATTACTTTTAGCTAATATATTCAACTAAAGTCTTTTATGATCAAAAATATATTTGGTAAATTTTCCTTTTTACTGTTAAACTGCAGACTTCAGTCTAAGGTATTATTTTCACTTATATAATGTGAATTGAGGATTACTATGGAGGAAAACTGGAAATAACTGCGCAACCTGCGTAATACTGATAGCCAGCTGTTAAAAAAAAGAGGAAAAGGAAATGGGTCACAAGCAGATTTAGGTGCAGCGAGTAGTCAGCTGGTAGCAACAAAAACAAAATGGCCAACCATGCAGATGGATATAGGAAGCTGTGTCAAGGACATAAATAGTCATTTATTTGGGAAACTTGAAAAATCTATTTCAGGGGAAGTTCCTTCAAATATACTGGGGCAAACCTTTTCTGGGGAACTCTGAGTTCTGCTGGTATCCTGCATGGAATTATTACGGGTACTGGATTTTAGATTACGCGCACGCTCCAATTTCTCCAGTTCTGTTCTATAATGGTCCCTTTCTTCCTCCAAGGATTTAACAAAAGAATCCAGACGAGAAGGTGAACGATCAGTTCGCAAAATGCCATGTTGAGTCCGCATCCTTTCAATCTCCATTACTAGTTCCCGTTCTGAAAAGGTAGAAAAAAAAGCAGAATATATTAGATATTTTAATGCAAACATATTTTTTCCCTGTACATTTGTCAAATCACTAGAAGACAAGACACATAACTTACAGGATGCCCCAAGTCAGACATAAAGGATAATGTTAATTATTCTTCCTATGAAAGACTGCAGGAGTCAAAACATAACCCATACAAAATTAAGAATATAGGAGAAAATATACCCTTAATGTGGCCAAATACATTAGATTGTTAGTTGAAATTAATCTAATGTGTACGGTGTTATCCTGAAAGCAGAGGTTGGCATAAAAGGGCTTGGCACATTGCAGCAAATTCCCGTCCCCTTCTTGCACACACATGCATACTTCGCTGAACCGAGTATGTAGGATTATGGAGGGTTGGAAGCAAAAGCCGTTCATCAACAGGTAAGGTGTATGGCCAACTTTAGAACTATTAAGACAGGTTATTACTCCAAAGATTCACCTGTTACCATCTGTTTTTCAAGTTTACTAGAAAGCCGATGTTTTTCATTGTCCGCATGGTTCAGGAGAGACTCTAGTTTGCGATTTTCATCCTTTCTACTCTCTAACTCATCAGCTAGTTTATTCTTCTCAAATTCACAAGTATTTAGATCCTAATAATAATAAAAAAAAAAATATTCCATATACATATCAAATTTAATTGTGCTAAGATTAGTGTAAGGTAATGGCAAGGTAAGGATGGATTGGATATGGGAAATTTTCCGTAAGTTAAAGTCACAAGATTTGGCCTAAATCAATGGATTGATTATAGTAAAGAAAGCTATGGATGAAAGTCAAACGTAACTCCAAGAACCTGGACCTAAGAAGCCAGGGTTCCAGATGGGCCATCTTGCTCTCCGTCCCGCTCCGTCCACTTCCATAAAAAGTGGCAAGTGGAGCACAGAATTAACAATGTGGAGCATCTTTGGCGCAAGCAAGGGCCATGCATCAAAGATGTGCTTCATTTACATTAATCTACACCAGAGAACTGTGTAGATGGGTTAGTAAAGTCCGCTGAGTGTGCCTAACTATGATGGTTAAGCCAAAGGATCAGAGAGTGTATGGGATTCAGGGGTAATCTATTGTATCAAATTAAGCAGATAGCGCCAGAAGAATTTGAGGTAGTGACCTCTGGGTATGGCTGGTCAGAGGTCATTCTAAATTTTGCATAGTGTTGTATTAGTGGAGTGTAAAGCACAATAGTCAGACTTTAAGGGTCCATAAAGAATTTATCAGATAGACAGTTCCCTTTAGAACCAAAGGGAAGGTTATAAACAGTTCAGCAGGGTAGAGTGGGTGAACAGTGCCTCCACCGAAGATAACAAAGTAGAGAGACTTTAAACGGGTTGTCCCAGAAGTGTAATTTATCTTTCTCTTGCGATTTTCCAAGGTGGACCGGAGGGTCCCAGCTGGTTCTGACCCCGGGTCACGTGATCCGAACCAGCCAATGTCCCCCTGGGTTGCTCTGCCTTCTCCCTCCTCTTCGGTTTTCACAGGGAGCTGGCACACTGTAGCAAAGCCAACCCCCATTATACAGGGATATTCCTGTGAAAACGGGAGAGAGGAGACGGACCAACCTGAAGGACAGGGGCTAGTTCTGATCACGTGACCCAGTGTTGGAACCAGCCCAGAACCCTTAGGTTCAGTTTAATAAAATTGCCAGGGGAAATAAGGTAATGACAATGACAAACATTTGTAATGGGCTTTTTTTGGGGACTCAAAGTGCAAGGAGAATTGTGGAGTAGGGCTGTCGTACAGGTGTTCATCCCAAACACTCACAAGGGTCAGTTGTTTTTACAGGAAGCCAATTTACCTATCAGTATATTTTTGGCATATGAGAAGAGACCACAGTACCTGGAGCAAACCCAAGAAAACTCTCCCAATAACCCCTTTAAAGAAGTGGAAATTTATAAAAATTGTCTATGAGCAGGAAAAGAAATAAAATGGCCTCAGCTTAACACTAATTTTATTTGCTCCTACTCCTGTTACTGGAAGTAAGAAAGGAGCTGATCCACTCTTTACCCACACAGGACCTTTGTGGTCCAGGGATGAATAGGTGAATCAACAAGAAAGCTGAAGCACAACACATTTATGTATTTTTCAACTCAATAGGACAGAATTATGGAACTAGCTAAAACTAATGCAAGTAAAACTTTATTTCCCATAGCAACCAATCACAGCACAAGTTTTATTTTACATTCTGGTCTTAATAAACAAAGCAGTGCTGTGATTGTTATGGGAATAAAGACAAGACTTCCCTTTAGATAGTTTCATGAATCTGCTCCGTTTGCAAATAACTCACCGACTGATATTGAGATAAGTCGCTTTCCAGTTTATTGATTTCAATGTGAAGTCTTTTTATTTCACTCTAGAATGTAGAAATAACTTGGTAAAGAGGTCTGTTCCCTAAGCACTCACAAAAATTACAGTGTGTTAATCTATCTTTAATCCAAAACTACAATAATGCAGTAGATATCCTCCAAAATCACATTTCAATATATACAACAGGAATAAAATGGGTATGGTCTATACAACAATATAGACCAATGCGGTATGCCTATTCAATATCATTGTATTTAAATTTTTTATGCTGCAAAGATAGTCAGAAATTAAAGGAGTATTCTCAGAAAATGCCAGCATCTTGATTGGTGATTGGTGGAGGTCCACACTCTTAGACTCCTTGCTGATCCTGAGAATCAAAGTTCTATAGCGCCATTCGGCTAAGCAGGGAGTAGTAGCTTTGTAGTTAGCTTTGTTTACTGAAGGAGACCTTGCTACAAAAAAAAACAGTAAGGAGGAATCACTGCAAAGGCCCCTTCCATTTTAAGATTGGAGTAGGTTCTACAGGTTTGACCACCAATATACAAGTAACTGCACATTCTAGCAATAAACCATCACTTCACAAGATAGAAGTAATCCTTTCGTTACATTATACAGTGCTGGCCAAAAGTATTGGCACCCCTGCAATTCTGTCAGATAATACTCAATTTCTTCCAGAAAATGATTGCAATCACAAATGCTTTGGTAATAATATCTTCATTTAATTTGTGTTCAATGGAAAACCACAAAAAGAATTGTCAAAAAGCCAAATTGGATATAATTCCACACCAAACATAAAAAAAAGGGGGGGTGGACAAAAGTATTGGCACCCTTTGAAAAATCATGTGATGCTTCTCTAATTTGTGTAATTAACAGCACCTGCTACTTACCTGTGGCACATAACAGGTGGTGGCAATAACTAAATCACACTTGCAGCCAGTTGAAATGGATTAAAGTTGACTCAACCTCTGTCCTGTGTCCTTGTGCGTACCACATTGAGCATGGAGAAAAGAAAGAAGACCAAAGAACTGTCTGAGGACTTGAGAAGCAAAATTGTGAGGAAGCATGAGCAATCTCAAGGCTACAAGTGCATCTCCAAAGACCTGAATGTTCCTGTGTCTACCGTGCGCAGTGTCATCAAGAAGTTTTTTAAACTCGTTTTATTGAAAATTGCGTATCAGACAAAGGAAAAGAAATCAAAACAAATACATAACATGTTGCGCACCAAAAAACGAGAATTTCAATGTAAATTCACTCAACGCACCACATCCCACCTCGCCAGGTCCTCGTCCCATCCGGACCATATAACGTAGACTCGGTACAGAAAGAATATAATCAGGACATGCGTAATACTGTATACATCAGTTATCATGTACAAAACATGCAGTCAATAAGTCAAGGGTAACAACAAGGATACACTCCAAAATGAGAGGTCGTGGATACTCCTGGTGTCTCGCGCCCCTCACGGCATGAGTAAATTAATGGCAGAGCGCAATGAGGGAGCCGTATATTGGGTTACCAGAGAATTGCACCATGTTCCCCACACCTTATGGAATTTCTGAGGGCACCCTCTCCCTTTATACACAATCTGGTTATAAGGAAGAACAGTATTAACAAGTTTCTTCCACTGAGATACTGATGGGGGTTTCGGAGCCATCCATCGCAGTGCGATAGCTTTCCTAGCATAAAATAAAGACTCCCTCAAAAGGATTCTAACATGGTGTTGCCATATTTCTTCATCTAATACGCCGAAAAGGCATATCTCTGGGGTTAATGGTATAGGTTTAGCCAGAACTTCCGCCAGGAGATCCACGACCCCTTTCCAAAAACATTGTATGATCGGACATTCCCAAATCATATGCCAAAAGTCTGCCTGTGGACAAAGACACCTAAGGCATCCGGGGTTGGGCAGACGTCCCATTTTGTATAGACGGGAAGGTGTCAAGTAACATTGGTGTAGAATATACGTTTGAATCAGTTTGTTGTTAGCTGAAGGTGACACATGTTGAGGAGATTCAAGGATATCTTGAAACATCTCATCTGTGAGAGTTGGGATATTTATGCTCCATCGCGTCAAGGCCGGGGCGTCCAAAGTGGACACCTTGGCCTGTATCAGATGTGCATATAAAGTAGATATCAAACCCCCAGGGCCCTGTGAGCGAAGTATGCCGATAAGCGGATACTCAGATATATTGTCCAATCGTTCCGGGAACTGAGAAGAAAGTGCATGTCTAATCTGTAGATATCTAAAGAACTGCGTTCTAGGGATGCCATAGGAGGAGCTTAGCGAGTCAAACGTTTTAAAAACCCCTTGTATGTACAGGTCACTAAGAGAGGACACGCCATACTGCGACCAGGCCCGGGCGCCAGGCAGGGCAAATAACGTCGGCAGACCAGGGTTGTGCCAAAGCGGGGTCTCTGCAGGTATATCAGAATAAGTGGACACCTTTTTCGCCTGACGCCAGACCTGTCCCGCCAGGGCATGGATGGGCAACAATTTCCCCCTAAACAAGGCCGGGTGTTCCAACACCGGCCACAGATTATGCAGACCCAGGTGGTGAGCCAGATGTGCCTCGGACCCCGGTAGGGAATCAGATGAGAGCCACTTCCTAATAAAACGGAGCTGTCCTGCTAGGTAGTAAAGAAACAGATCAGGGAGTGATGTGCCCCCGAGCTGCTTCGGTCGTTGTAGAGATGACAACCTAAGCTTAGATCTAGAGTTTCCCCATATAAAGGAGATAATGAGGGAGTCCATTTGTTTAAAAAATCTAAGGGGCACGGACACAGCAGAATGGCTTATAGCATATAGACATTTGGGTAGTACTATCATTTTAACTAGGTTGATTCTACCAGCCACCGACAAAGGCAGTGTAGCCCAAAGATTAAACTTAACCCTAAAGTGCGAGATGAGCGGAAAGATGTTCTGTTCCAAAAAACACCTATGGTCCCTAGATATAAAGATGCCCAGATATTTGCAGGTTGAGACTGTAGTCAATCCACATACCACATTCCCCTCAGCTACACTTGACGCACGGCCAATATGCATGTATGAGGACTTAGCCCAATTGGTCCGTAGGCCAGAATAATTACCAAATTCATCAATTATAGCCATGGCTCTGGGCAGAGACTGGGAGGGGTCGCTCATAAACAGGAGTAAGTCATCGGCATATAGTGCTGTTCTCTCCTCCCGGGTGCCTATCACTATGCCTTTATATATGGGGTCATTCCGAAGCAGTATTGCCAAGGGTTCCACCGCCAGAGCAAACAGTAGCGGTGACAATGGACATCCTTGTCTTGTACCCCTACCCAAAGGAAAGTAGGAAGACAACGCGCCATTAATGGACAGTGCCGCTCTAGGGGAACAGTATAGAAGGGAAATCCAGGTAACAAACCCCTCTCCAAATCCGTATCCTCGCAACACCTGCAATAGAAAAGGCCACTCGACAGAGTCGAACGCCTTTGTTGCATCTAAAGAAGCCATCGCCCAGTCATGTGAGGATGATGCCCCAATCTGAGTTATCACCTGAGCCCTTCTAAGATTATCCGATGTGGATTTTCCAGGCATAAAGCCTGTCTGATCCGGATGGACAAGGTCGAGAACAACAGAATTTAGCCTTTTCGCCAACATTTTAGTAAGGAGTTTATAATCTATATTAAGCAGTGATATAGGCCTATATGAGCCACAGTCCAGCGGATCCTTGTCGGGCTTAAGTAACAGGATAATGGTGGCGTCATAAAAGGACTCCGGGAGACTGGGACCCACAAAGGCAGCGTTATAACAGTCAAGCAACACCGGGAGAAGCAGGCCCCCATACTGGGCATAAACCTCCACCGGGATGCCGTCTGGACCCGGCGATTTGCCCCTTGCCATATCTGCCAGGGCACCCGATAGCTCCTCTAGCGTAAAAGGGGAATCTAAAAATTCACGTTGGTCTTCTGACAATGTAGGAAGGGGGATCAAGCCCAAATAGGTGGCAAGCTCTCCGTCAGTGACTCTAAGCTTGGAGAGGTATAACTCACTGTAATACCTATAAAATCTGTCACTAATGGCCAAGCTATTGGACAGTACCTCCCCCCGTCTCTGAATGCACTCGTAGTATGGCAGGTGAGGCTGTGTTTTGATGTATTAGTTGAGCTAGAAAGCTGCTCGACTGGTTGCCGAGTTCGTAAAACTTCTGTTTGCTAAAAAACAGAGACCTACGTGCCTTGTCATGCAGTATATGCAGATATTGTCTACCCGTCTGCAACCATTGAGACCTAGCCTCATCAGTTGGATTAGCCACGTATGCGGCTTCGAGCGAGGCACACTGGGTCGCCAAGGTGGTCTCCAACAGCGAGGATTCCCTCTTTACAAAGGAAATGGAGGACTTAATACAACCCCTAAGATATGCCTTCATAGTTTCCCATAAGAGGAGCGGAGAAGTGTTTGGGGAATTAATGGTCAAAAACGTCTGAAGTTGATCAGGTATTCGATCATGTGGTACAAATAGTTTCAACCAAAATGGGTGGATTCGCCAACCCTGTCGTGGCTTAGCAGCTGTACTACTATTTAATTGGACCAACAACGGGGAATGATCAGACACTGCCCTGGGTAAATAGGATATGGTCTGCAACAAAGAATATGCTTTAGTATTTCCAAAAGCATGGTCAATCCTGGACAGAGTATGTCTGTTGGCAGAGTGACAGGAAAAGGTGCGGGCCTCCGGAAACTGGACCCGCCACAAATCCAACCACCCCAATTCACGGATCACTCCGGCCATTGTAGTAGGGCGAGGCAGAGAGGGGGAACCTGGCTCCGCGGAGAACCGATCCAATGCAATATCCATAACTTTGTTAAAGTCACCCAAACATAATGCAATAACCCCAGGGAATCGGGTCGCAAACTGCGCAGCCTGCTGGAGCACAGCAAGATCAGACGCCGGTGGCAAGTACACACCCAGGATAACATACAGGACAGAGTCAACCCAGGCCTGGACAAAAACGTATCGTCCCTCGGGGTCCCTTACAATGAGGCCTGGCTCCCACCTGAGTCTACGATGCACCAAGATGGACACCCCCCTGGAATAGGAAGTGTGTGTAGAGTGAGCCGCCCACTGAACCCATGGCTTCTGAAGTCGCCTGGAATTATCTGGAACCAAATGAGTTTCCTGAAGGCATATGAGGTGTGGGTCAGCCCTCCTAATCTGAGAGAAAACCAACGACCTCTTTCGTGGGCTACCCAGGCCCCTCACATTCCAAGATAGTACACTAAAGGACGCCATGGTCGTCTAAGAGTGTAATGTAATCATGGCAATTCAGGACCCCAAAAGTGACCCGCCTATGAGTGTGTAGTGCGTGGCTGAGTGAGACACAGAGTGGTGTGCAGCAACCTAAGAACAATATACAAACGAAATGAACCATTACACCCCTAAAGGGTGTGAGACATACTACTGGCATAAACAAACAATATTTGTTAAATTAACCGTGGCTACAATTAACGGGGGAAGAAGTGCACCCAAAGTGGTTGGTATACGGGGCACTGTCTTAAAGGTATGGATAATCACTAGGCTAGGAGATATACTATTCAACAGAGCCAGGTTCACATGAGTAAATGAGATACACCGGCGCCCCGGGGGTCGCCAGCCCAGGTAACTATAAGACTACAGGATACTATAATAACAGAACCGCACTTTTCATAAAACTACTTATGCAATAAACAAGAGCATCCCGTAATACATAAGTCCTTATGTATGGTCCGATCGGACCTCTCACCACACGCCGTCAGGATCATCGTCTCGGAGATCGAGGAAGAAGAGATAGCCAGTCCTCCACATCCCTCGGTGAAGTAAAGAAAAGGGACCTGCCGTCATGGACGACCCGAAGACGTGCTGGGTAAATCATGGAGTATTGTATAGCCTTTTCTCTCAACCGCCTCTTAACGGCCACGAAGGATGCTCGGGTCTTCTGGAGAGCCGCCGAGAAATCTGGAAACATGGCCACTGCTGCTCCGTTGTACTTAAGCTCGCCGGCCTGGCGCGCAGCCCGCAACGCCGTATCCCGATCCGTGCTGTTAATCAGACGGGCCAACAAGGGTCGAGGAGGTGCGCCCTGAGGCGGCGGTTTAGCCGGAACCCTATGGGCCCGTTCCACTGCAAATATTGGTGAGAAGTGAGCCTCCGGCAGGACATTTTTCAGCCACCCCTCCACAAAGGCCCGAGGATCTTCACCCTCCGCCCGCTCCGGCAGGCCCAGGATACGGAGGTTGTTTCGTCGCAATCTATTCTCCAAGTCATCCGCACGCTGGGTCCACAAACTTGCAGCTCTCTCCAGCTCCTGGAGTTTGGCAGGAAGTGGGTTAACAGTGTCCTCTACCTGAGAGACCCGATCCTCCACCTCACACACCCTGCCTCGCAAGGTCTGAAAGTCCTGACGGAGCAGGCCCAGGTCGATTTTTACCTCCTCAATTTTCCCGGTCAGCGAGGAAGTGCCGGCATGGATCGCCTCCAGTAGCTGTCCAGTAACTTGCTTTAAAGTGGGCTCGGGGTCCTCCTCTGGAAGGGCAGGAGAGGCTGCCTCAAGCGATGGTGATGTAGAAGAGGATGCTGCCCTGGAGAACCCCCTCAGGCGATCAGAGACAGAGGTTGATTGCGGGCGACTCATTTTAGAGAGTCGGCGGCCGCTCTTCCTGCGTTCCGTACGGGTGGATATGTTGGCAGAGGAGGAGGTGTGATGGTAGCAAGACCGGGCCGGCCCCAGAGGATTATAGACAAGGTCTCTGGCTAATAGCAGTTGCACAGTAGGAGCCTCTATGTCAGGCCACAAGGGCCAATAAGCCAGCCGAGGACAGACAGTAACTCAACAGTCCAATAGTATCGATGGCAACAGACTCTGGATTATGAGCGATGTCTCCAAGAGAGAGCCGTCAGCAGAGTAATGAAATAAATAGATTGCCAGGAGGAACTAAGAGGGAACGGATGACAACTCAGCGATCCAATAGTGCCGATAGCAACAGTCACTGGATTATAAGTAAGGCCTCCAAGAAGGCCAGTAGCGAAGTGATGGAGTAGATAGATTGCCAGGAGGAACTAGAGGAGGACAGATGGTAACTCAACAGTCCAGTAGCACATACAGCAACCGTCATTGGATTATAAGTAAAGCCTTCCAGAGAAGCAGTCAGCAGGACGATAAATCGTACAGAGGCACACACCTTCAATGGGTCAGAGACAGTTGATGGCTGCCACAGATATTGCCTTGCACTACTGCCCAGAGGAGCCAGGGGATGGTCCTATCGTGCCCAGCAGCAAGCAGGAGAGAGGAATGCCGGCTCCCAAACTTCCAGGCAGGGATAGAAGGAACCGTCAGAGATAGGCTCAGCTCGCCAGGAACGCCAGACTCAGCGCCCCCTCATCAGCAGATGGCCAAACCGGTCAGGGTTAAAATGGCCGCCCGCCACGTGGATAGAGGGGAGACCGCCGTCCGGGTGCCAGCAGGACCAGCGGCCCCAGCGGTGCCTGCACAGCCCAGGCCGGCCCACGAGCGCAGCCCCAGAACGGCAGCTCCACCCCAGCTCCAGGCCACAGCAGCGCGGGACAGAGCGGCTCCGGCAGCGGCGGTGGGAGTGTATGGCCGCCGGCCACGTGTAGCGATCACCGACTACTACCCAACGGAGAAGGACACCGGCAGAACGGGAGCTCTGGAACCAGGAGGAGGGCCTCAGAAGTGCGTTCCAGCGGACAGCGAACCCGGGCACCGGTAAGCAAGGATGGATTTCAGGATGGATGAGCGGCTCTAGCCGGAGCTCCGCTCACATGCGACCGTCCATGTCGCGCGCTAGCCACCCCCCCCTGTCATCAAGAAGTTTAAAGCCCATGGCACTGTGGCTAACCTCCCTAGATGTGGATGGAAAAGAAAAATTGACGAGAGATTTCAACAAAAGATTGTGCGGATGGTGGCTAAAGAACCTCGACTAACATCCAAACAAGTTCTAGCTGCCCTGCAGTCCGAGGGTACAACAGTGTCAACCCGTACTATCTGTCGGCGTCTGAATGAAAAGGGACTCTATGGTAGGATACCCAGGAAGACCCCACTTCTGACCCAGAGACATAAAAAAGCCAGGCTGGAGTTTGCCAAAACTTACCTGAGAAAGCCAAAAACTTTTTGGAAGAATGTTCTCTGGTCAGATGAAACAAAAGTAGAGCTTTTTGGGAAAAGGCATCAACATAGAGTTTACAGGAAAAAAAAAAAAAAACACGGTCCCTACAGTCAAACATGGCGGAGGTTCCCTGATGTTTTGGGGTTGCTTTGCTGCCTCTGGCACTGGACTGCTTGACTGTGTGCATGGCATTATGAAGTCTGAAGACTACCAACAAATTTTGCAGCATAATGTAGGGCCCAGTGTGAGAAAGCTGGGTCTCCCTCAGAGGTCATGGGTCTTCCAGCAGGACAATGACCCAAAACACACTTCAAAAAGCACTAGAAAATGGTTTGAGAGAAAGCACTGGAGACTTCTAAAGTGGCCAGCAATGAGTCCAGACCTGAATCCCATAGAACACCTGTGGAAAGATCTCAAAATGGCACTTTGGAGAAGGCACCCTTCAAATCTCAGGGACCTGGAGAAATTTGCCAAAGAAGAATGGTCTAAAATTCCAGCAGAGCATTGTAAGAAACTCATTGATGGTTACCGGAAGCGGTTGTTCGCAGTTATTTTGTCTAAAGGTTGTGCTACCAAGTATTAGGCTGAGGGTGCCAATACTTTTGTCCGGCCCATTTTTGGAGTTTTGTGTAAAATGATCAATGATTTGACTTTTTTTTCATTCTCTTTTGTGTTTTTTCATTGCAAGCAAAATAAATGAAGATATTATTACCAAAGCATTTGTGATTGCAATCATTTTCTGGAAGAAATTGAGTATTATCTGACAGAATTGCAGGGGTGCCAATACTTTTGGCCAGCACTGTAGCTCATTTCTTAGGAGGCGAGCCAGAGCTCTGCTCCTATTCACAAATCTGCAGCACTGTAGCACCACTGCTATACAGTGGACATAGCCTTCTGCTTCTGGTTCTGTCCGCTATATAGTTCTAACTTGCAAATCTGTGCAGGGCCCATGAGTCGGATTCTTATTGATCTGATACAGAAGACCTATCCTGAGGATAGTTCATAAGTATGAAAAATGTCCCCCAGCCTGGAAAACCCCTCTAACAAAAGAAAATTAATTGACACCATACAAAAATCACTTACTTTTGCTTCTTCAATTTCAGCATCTGCAGTCACTAATACCTGCTCCTTATCCCTCTCCAACTGCTGGGCCATTTGGTCTATCTCCAGCAGCTCTTTACAAAGTTCTTCATTTTTGCTACTGAGATTCACCACTTCACTGGTGACATTCTGTCTTGTTTCTAGGAGTTCTTGGACACGTTTTTCAAGATCTTGGTTCGTTTGCTGGAGGTATTCGATCTAAAACATTAAAACATACACCACTTATAAATCCCATTTGTTTTTTAAAATCAAAACACCGATTGCTGAATGGATGAATCTTCCTCTATATACTGACAGCTCACTTCATAGGATCTCATTGCTGAGCAAAGAGAATGTAAATCTGTAGGATTCATCTACTGGAATAGTTTAGGCAAGTAAAGTGCCAGTTAAACATTTAACTACATTTCTCGTCTACTTCACTGGGGGACACAGCACCATGGTATAGACCTGGTCACTAGGAGACAAGACACTAGGAAAAAGCAAAAGCTGTTGGCTCCGCCTCCAGGCTATACCCTGCCACAGACACTGTGCATGAATCAGTTTGAAACCTAGTGTCATAGGAGGCAGACACGACCTGACTCAGGTCTTCTGTCTTGCATCGTTTTTATTTTTACCTTTCTTTCAGGTGCAAGGGGTAGTCAGCGTGTACGGCACACTAGTCATACCCTCCTGCGGGCGCAGCGCTCTGCAAAGGAGCAGCCTCGCCGGTCACCCAGTCCCCACTCACCATTCGCCGCACCCCGAAAGCGGCCGGAGTACCGGTGACCCCACTCCCACGTGCGAGGTCCTACCGAGGGGGTGACCCTGCGGCACCTGAAGTCGCCAGACTGGTGAGTATGAGAAGAATAGAAGGCAGGTGAGTATGAAAGTTACCTCAGCCCCTCTCCACCTCCCCTCAGTCCCCACTCAGCCCCTTAGTGCCATTTCCCAGGGGGTACCCAGACTCCGCCTAGGGCCTTCCATTGGCCAGGGGGCTGTCCTGGCAAGCCATCCAGCCTGCCCAGTAGCTACTGAGCCTGTTTTTACCAGGGGAAGAGCTTTGCTCTCCTCATATTCTCAATTTATTTATTTATTGGCTTATTTATTATTTTTTGGCTTGCTGGGACAGCAGGGATTCTTCCCAGTTCCCTGGGAGACATTGCACCTGCGGAACCCTTGCTGCAGCAGTTTGTGAGCGGCCATCTTTTGCAGTCTGGTAGGCTAACCCCCTGGGTTACCCTAATTTTCTTGGGCTCCCCCTCCGGCCCCTATGGTTGCGTCACGTTTTTATACGTGCACCCGCTGTATCAAAAACAGTTGCCATGCGGACAGCCCGAGCCCATGTGCTCTCTCTGCCTTCCGCCTCAGCCAGTCAGTAACCTCCTGGCCCCTCTCCGGTTCTTCCATCCCCCGGATTGGGCGGCCTCCCTAACCTTGGCCATGGTGTCCTTACCAGACTTAACTAGTCAGTGCTGGAAACTTGGAATGGCTGCTTTCCCAGATCGCCGCTCAGTCGGCTGCTTCTAGGGATCTCCCTGGACACCCTCATAGTTCCCGTCGCAGCTCCAGGAGCCTCAAAAGGACCAGGAAGTCTTCCTACGGTTCACGGTCTGCCACCCCTTCCTCTGGGTACTCCCCAGATAGGAACTCAGCTCACGGCTCCACTCCGACAGGCGGATACCTCCCTCCCTTGCTCGGTCTATTTAACTGGGGACGCCTCTGACTCCGACTCGGAGCTTCAGCTAGGCTCATCTATATCTGCTGCTACGCGGGAGTCATCTATGCGATAGAGACCCTACAGATCTCTGAGGACCCGGACTCATCCTCTCAAGTGGACATCTCTTTCTGCCACTGGATGTTTGATATCATCTTGAGGGCACAGTGACTTCTCCCTGGACCATCCTCTGTCTTCGACTCGGAAATCGGACATCCCTTCCCTTGACCTGTGTGTCTCTAAGTGGAAGGTGAGCTCGGGCAGTTCTGCCAGGCTATGCTGTGACACACGTCTCTAGCTCTCCCTGGCTGGCAATGATGAACATCCGAGGTAAGGGAAGCAGGTTGCTCCAGTGGTGCAATCGGTTAGCGCATGGTACTTAGATATCAGTAACTAGTGAGCGCAAGCTGGCCTGTCTTGACATTTTGTCAGCGAGCCGCCCCATGTGTCCCTTCCTATCACTAAGAGCCTCCCACGGTGGATCCCATGATAGCTAGGCTCTCCAAGGCTTCTAGTCTGCCTTCAGCGGATTTTGCCTACCTCAGTGATCCCTCGGAGTGAGATCGGATCGCATCTGTTGTATTGTTTGCAATGCAGAACTGATACATTGCTTTGCCCTAAATGCTGGCTATTGTATTGCTGCAAGAAGGTGGCTTCCCTCACCAGGGTGGCCTTCGTAGTGGCTGGTTTCTCCCTGCGGCTCTCCTTCGCTGCCTCTTGAGTCATCAAGGCCTTCTTTTCCTGGGCCAAACAGCTTCAGTCAAACCTCCCTGATGCAGTTTCCCTCCAGCCGCTCGTCTCTGAGATCCTGAACGCTTCCCAATAACTAGAGATGCCTCCCAAATCTGCTAAGGCGGCCGCCAATGCAGTGATTATCTGCCATACCGTTGGGATCCGTTGTGGAATACTGGGTCCGCCTCCAAGAAGGCGAACGCAGCCCTTCTCCCTTTCCAGGTCGTCCTGGGCCAAATTTTTTGTTAAGGGCGTCGAGAAGCTTATCCCTGAGGCCACGGGGGAATAGATTCTTCCTCCCTCAGAGGCGTCCTATGTGTCAGCCGTTCTCCTGCTCCAGAAAGCTTCTTTCAAGTCCAGGCCTCCCTGGCGGTTCTGCACTAGGTCATCCAGGTCTTCCTTTTCCTAGCCTCCTCGGCATGAAGTTTTTTCCCCTCTCTGGGCATCTCAAATGGCGGGACGTCTGGAGCCTGGGCCTGAGAGGCGGTGTCGTCCGGCTACTCCAGTTTTCGCTGAAGTCTCTTTGCCTTCCCTATGTCGGATAATCCAGGCTGTCTCCAATCTCCAGCGGCAGGGAGTCAGCGTCCCTGTTCCCGTTGCAGAGTGTATCTGGGGTTACTATTCCTACCTGTTCTCCATTCGCCTAGAAGGACGGCTTCCTCTGTCCCATCATGGACCTGAAAGGGCTCCACAAGTTCTTCCATGCCTGCAGGCTCCGTTGTAGTCTATGCAGTCTGTGGTGGCATCCCTGGAGATGGGCGAATTCTTCGTCCATCTACATCATCTCGCTGTGCCGTCAGTGGTTTCTTCGTTTTGCTGTGGATCCTTGACCTTTCCAGTTGTCTCTCTCCCCTTCAGGCTGGCCTCTGCCACCGGGGGTTTTTTCCCTCAGTGATGGCGTCTCTCATGGCCATCCTCTGCGCCAGAGGTGCTGCCGTGTTTTCAGACTTTGACGACCTCCTGGTGAAGCCCCTCCAGGTCAGACAATCTGACCAGCTTGTGGTTCACCTTGGATGTTCTTCGCCGGTTCTGCTGGCTCATCTATGAGGATGTCTCGTGTCCTCTAAGCACATGGAATCCGGGACATGATCCTCTGCTCGCTCCAGGGTGTGATTCTCCCTCCAGAGGCCAAGATCCTGAGTGTCCCACCTTTGGAGGTACTCTCCTTGCTGTCTTTGAATCGGCATGTGGGTCCTGCGCACGATCGCCTCAACCTTCTAGGCTGTACCTTTCATTCACTCTGTCGTTCTCTCCTCTTGAAGATTACGGCCTGCTGGGACAAATCTCCGGACAGCCTCATCTGCTTGGTTCTCTTTCCACCTTGGTTCACTGAGAGATTCTTTAGTGTATATTCCTCCCCAGGAATTTCTCAAGGGAAGTCCTTCTTCCCCTCTGTTGGTAAGTGATTCCCACTGCCGCCAATTTCCCCGGCTGGGGAGTGGTCCTCGATGCTTTGATTGTTCAGGGCCTGTGGTCCAGGGCCGATTCCTCCCTCTGGTTCAACCTGCTGGATCCCAGGGCTATCTTATTTGCCCTTACTTCTTGGACCTCTCTTCTCCAAGGACATCTGTCACAGTCCAGACTGACCTCTCCTCCATGGTCGCCTACTTGAACCCTCAGCGTGGCACCAGGAGCTGTGCGGCCTTACTAGAAGCCTCACAATTTCTTCCTTGGGTGGAGCGCCTTGTTCCAGCTCTTTCGGTGGTCAACCTTTTTCTGGGTGGCAGACTACTTGAGTCGAGAAAATATTGCTCCGGGCGAGGGTCGCTTTATCTGCAGATCTTCCATCCACTGTGCTCCCGCTGTGGTGTGACAAACGTCGACCTTTTTAGCCTCCGCCGGAACCACATGGTCCCCGGCTAAATTGCCAGGTCTCTGGATCCTCGAGCCATCACCGCTGGCGCTCTTGTAAGTTTGGTTTTTCACTTCCTCTTCTCCCTTGGGTCCTCCAGAATCTCAAGACCAAGGGGGTTCAAGCTATCCTGGTGGCACCAGATTGGCCCTGCCGGGTCTGGTATGTGGATCTCATTTTCCTGTTGGCGGATGCTCCTGGCCTCTTCCTCTGCTGGTCGACCTTCTGTCTCAAGGACTGCTGTTCCTCCCCACCGACTCAGCTGCGTTCACGGCGTGGCTGTTCAATCCGAGGTTTGAGGCATCGTGGTTTTTTCGGAGTTTGTTATTCTAACATACTCAAGGCCCGGAAATTCCAGATAGCTTAGATCTGCCATCAAACGTGGAAGGCTTACGTCCACCGTTGGAAGAGTAACGATTCTCATCGGATCTTCTCCAGTCTGGTCTGGATCAAGGTCTTAGTCTTCTTTCTTTTTAAAAGACTTTCCTACAGGAGTGCCACTCTGTGCGCCTTTGGAACCCTTGGATCCGTGGGATCTTAACCTCATCTTTAAGGTGCTTCAGGTTCTCCCCTTCGAGCCTATGATATCCCTTTTTTTGCCTTCTGTCCTGATAGAATGAGTTTCTGGTGGCCATTACCTCCATCCGCAGGGGTCCCTAATTGGCTGCCCCTTTTTTTCGGCAGCCTCCCTTTCTGGTCCTCCACAAGGATAAGGTTTTCCTCTGTCTGCCACAGTCTTTTTTTTTCTTAGGGTGTTTTTCCTGCTTCCACTTCGAGGACTTGGTCTTGCCCTCTTTCTACTCGGTCCCCAGGCGTCCATGTGAGTGCTTGCTCTTCCCTGCCCGGTTGTTGCCTGGGCAATTTGCGTGTATACTGTTCCTCACGGATCCTTTCTCTTGTTCGGACGCTTTGCTCATTCTCCCTGAGTGCCCTTGCCAGGGCCTGCCTGCTTCCAGAGCTCCCATCTTCCGATGGCTTTGGTCTGAGATTAGGGAGACCTATCGATTTAAGAGTACGGCTCTGCCTTCCCGTGTGACGGCTCTCTCCTCTAGAGCTGTTGGAGTTCCCGGGGCCTCCGGCATCAGGCTTATGCTTCCCAGGTCTGTAAGTATCCCACTGGGCCTCCATCCTTTTTCTCTAAGTTTCTCCAGATTCATTCTGTGGCCTCTGCTGATGCCAATTTGGGTTGTAAGTTTCTGGAAGCGGTTGAGTATTACGGGTTTGCATGGCCGTGTTATTCCCACCCTCTGGGACTGCTTTAGGACATCCCATGGTGCTGTGTCCCCCAGTGAAGTAGACGAGAAAGTGGGATTTTTGTGTACTCACCGGGGGACACAGATCCCTCCCTTGTTTTTTTCAGTGTTCCTGCCCGAACTGTGTTGGTTCTTTTTTGGGTTCGGGCATTGTTGGTAGTTGTTGGTTCCATGTTCCTTTGTGTCTCTCTCCTACTGCTACAGTACAAACTGATTCATGCACAGTGGCTGTGGCAGGGTATAGCCTGGAGGCGGAGCCAACAGCTTTTGCTTTTTCCTAGTGTCTTGTCTCCTAGTGACCAGGTCTATACCATGGTGCTGTGTCCCCCAGTGAATACAACGAGAAAAGGATTTTACGGTGAGTACACAAAAATCCCACTTTTTTAGCTAATAACCTTATACTACTTTTCTTATTCTACTTTCTAATAAAACATGTAGATTGTCTACAAAGGCAGGGTTGTGGAATTGGTAGTCCAAACCACTAATTTCAACAACTCTAGCCATGGTCAGACAGAAGCAGTAAAGCTCCTCTAATTCATAAAAAAGCTAGCGATTGAATTCTCAGAGTAAATATGCAACAAACTATACATCTAATTTACTATACAATATTAATCATGTATAACATAAATTAAAATAATCAAATGCAGTGTGAATAGACGCGAACCTTTAAATACACAACTTACTTGCAGATTCAGATGGGCAACAAGCTTTTCATTACTTCTATATCTGGCCTCCAGGGAAATAACATCATGAGAGCGCCCACCATCCAATGCTAGTGCCAATCGCTCTAATTCCTTCTCTCTCAATTCAACCTTAAAAGAGAAAATATGAAATGAATAACACAATAAAACAATATTATTATTAGATTACAGAAGATCTATAGCCAGGTATCACAGCAACAAATGACAATCAGAAACATACAAAATGTAAAGGATCTAAAACATGACACATAGTGGCTGAATAATAAGACACACACCTGATGGTTAAGGTGCTTCGCTGCTCTGTCTGATGAGTCCAACTTTTCTTGAAGAGAGGCAACATCTTGCTGTAATTCTCGAATTCTGACAAGCACAATAAGATGAATATTAAAATGATACTACACCTATATAAAACAGCATACAACATGGCAGAAATCATTTTTAAAAGTTCTTGACTATATTATACGTAGAACTAGAAAGACATGCCTGTCATCTGCAACTTGAAGCAGATCAGCAATGTATGGATCCTCTGGCTGTGGCACGGGGTGCCCAGTTACTCCTGAGGGTGGGACTGGCTGATCAATTTGCATACGCTGACGTCTAAAAGGAATGTTTCTTTTCTTTCCACCTGTATAAAGCAGAGAATATGATCACTTCAGAAAAAGAACATTAAGAAAGCACAGAAGTTGTGAAAAAATACAAGACTTAGATCTTGTATTTGTTGTGAAGAGGGATTTTTAACATTCACATCCATAGATCTGCATGGTGTATGACAGTAGCTTTGTGTGTGTCTGACCAAATTCCATGACCTATGTAGACAGTAATATGGTTGTACTAAAATATAAACTTATCATCCTGCAGGATTAGTAGTAGCCAGAGCTTTGGAGTCAGCAGGCCAAACTATTGACTCCAACTCCTTCATAAATGGCTTGGAGCCAGTTTCAGACAAGATCAGCAAAGCTCCTCTAATACAGTAAAAAAGCCACTGACTATATTCCTATGAAAGTAAAAAGGCACCAAGCTTTGCTTCTAGTTATACAATATCAATAACAGTATAATATATAGTAATCATTTTATTTTGAAGCCAGAATCGATAACTTTTTTTTCCCAACTCCGACTGCACCCAAAACTGGCCGTGACTTTGACTCTACAGCCCTAGTAAAAACTGTCTGGTTGGTTGGGGGTCTGACTGCTGGAACTTCTACCAAACATGCGAACTGTGCTCCGAGTCCCACCTAAAAGAATGGAGCAGTGTTGTGTGCTGTGACTCTAGCCAACTCTATAGGACTGCTGAAAATAACTAGCATTGTACTCGGCTTCTCTTTGGCAAACCAACAGAGAAAAATTGAGCAGCAGCATGTGAATTCATTCTGATTGGGAAACATAAAATAATACCTGGTGATTTACCTTCCTACTGGATAAACTTCTGGCTTTAGCTCAAAAGATGCATGTTTGACTCCTGCCTGAATATGTTTTCCAAGTCTCCGCATGTGTGACTCCTGCCTTAATGTTTTCCAGGTCTCTGCATGTACACTTCCTGCCTATATACCCTGTTTCCCCAGAAAATAAGCCCTAGTAGCTGTAGTCTTGTCACTGGAGGAAGGGCTATAGTTTAAAAACTTATGCAAAAAAAAATCCTCTTATTCTTAATGAACAAATGGAATAAAGAAGAAGCCCCAAAAAATTAACCTTTAGGATTTTGTTTAATCTGTTTTTATTGAAGGTTTTTTTTTTTCCCAAATAACAATATAAAAAAAGAAAGGCAAAATTAAAGTGCACATAGGCATGCAAGCCTCCCAAAAAAAGAGAGGACATAAAAGAACAATTGGAGCCAAAGGCATAAGCTGCCAAACAAACTGAGGCTAAGAATGAGAAAGATAATAAGGACCAAAAGTAGGAATAACATCCCAGGGGGAGGAGAGGTCCAATAATGGATTAACACGACAATGCTATCATCCAGGAAACACACAACAAGAGAAAAGGGGGGACAAGCAGACACTCAATAAGTGACAAAAAACCCCCCCAAAAAAACAAAAAGAAGTACACAGGAGAGAGAAACACTGAAGGACAAAGGAAGAGTAGAGAAGCAACAGAGTCAAAAGGTCAGTATAGGAGACATCCCTAGATTCAGGAGAAGAAAGTGGAGAACTCACAAGACTCCTGGAACACCAACCACAGCCGCCAGAGGGACTCAAACTTGGAAGGATCAGGTGAGTCCTCTGCCACCAGGGCCTCCATTCTCTGGATAAGAAGCAGCTCCTGTATAAACTCAACCAGGGTGAGCGCAGCAGTGCCTGGGAATCACTGTTCTGTCGGCCATGAGGAAATGTCGCAGGAGATCCCCCAGCTTTAGGATTTTAATATATGGCTCTATGTGCTGCTTGGCTGGCCTCTTTAATTGCATACTACATTGCTACTAACAGCACTCTGTCCATATCTGCACGGATCAATACCATTTCTCATTTACAACTTCTGTTAATAGGCTTTTACATGCTCAGTTATACTTTTTGAGGATTGACATTTCAGTGAAAGTATATACTGACATTAGATACCTACACACAACACTAAATATTTATTAAGAACTCTATATAGGGCAGGGGTGGGCAATTAATTTTCCCATGGGGCCACATGAGAAATTGGAATGGTTTTAGAGGGCCAGACTAATATACTTAACTCAGTTCTACCCAATACCTATATACTGTATACAGTATATATACTATCCCTTCATAAAAAACAGTAAATTAAACAATGATTCAATGAAAATGTGGAGGACCTAATTACATCATTATTTAATGATGAGATGATGAACTTGTGATGAACTTTAATGAACTTGTTAACTTCTCCTGGCCCATCACACAGTATATGACCCCCTTTTTCTGGCCCATCACACAGTATATGACCCCCTTTTCCTGGCCCATCACAAAGTATATGACCCCCTTTTCCTGGCCCATCACACAGTATATGACCCCCTTTTTCTGGTCCATCACACAGTATATGACCCCCTTTCTCTGGCCCATCACACAGTATATGACCCCCTTTTCCTGGCCCATCACAAAGTATATGACCCCCTTTTCCTGGCCCATCACACAGAATATGACCCCCTTTTTCTGACCCATCACACAGTATACGACCCCCTTTTTCTGGCCCATCACACAGTATACAACCCCCTTTTTCTGGCCCATCACACAGTATACGACCCCCTTTTTCTGGCCCATCACACAGTATACAACCCCCTTTTCCTGGCCCATCACACAGTATATGACCCCCTTTTTCTGGCCCATCACGCAGTATATGACCCCCTTTTTCTGGCCCATCACACAGTATACGACCCCCTTTTCCTGGCCCATCACATAGTATATAACCCCCTTTTTCTGGCCAATCATACAGTATATAACCCCTTTTTTTTAGCTCCCACAAGGTGACCCCATTTTTTGCCCCCCCCCCCCACAGTATATGAATGCAGCGTCCCGACATTCTTCAGTGTCATGATGTCAGTGTAGCGCCGCCTAGAGGAGGCAGCGGAGGGCGGCCAGGACAGGAGCGTGGACAGGTGAGTAAAAGTAACGACAGCTGTATATTGCAATAACACAATAAGTAGTTGCCGATGCGTGTCACCCAAAATGTCTTGGCGTGCCAACGATCCTGTGGGCCGTACAATGCCTAGGTCTGATATAGGGCATCTGTCCTAGAAAGACAGGGAAGGAGCTTTTACATTTTAGACAAATTTTGTCTAATTTTGTCTCCAGTCAATGGAAACAAGCAAACATACACTTAAAGTAAAGACTATGTGTACTGTTATGTGGCCACAGTGATTCACATGGAGTTAAAGACAGAGGCACCAACTAGTGAGCTATGTCAAGACACTTTATATGGTCCACATCATGGTGTGGGTCTTCTCCAGGTACTCTAAGTTTCTTCCACAGGTCCCATCAGTAATTTATCAATCATAGTGAAGGTAGTGAGCCCCCACGAGGAATGATGTGAACAGTGACAAATCTTGGTGCCACATCAATAGGAATAAACAGTACCTTGTTCCACATGGCAGCCATTTACTAATGATATCTAGCATATTGCACTTCCCCAGCACACAACTAACCTGGTGTCTGCACCACAGCTTGCAGGTTCTTCTCTTGAAGTTGCTGAATCCTTTCAGCCTTTGCCTTGCTCTCCTTTTCCATTGATCGGATTTTATGGACATACTGGTTATTTAGAAATTTTAGGTCAGCGGTTTGGTGTTCAAGTTTTCTCAGAGAAGCTTTCAAATCTTCAGAGAAAGTAAGAAAAAGGTGTTAAAATGAAGAATCCACAGAAACCTCGAGTGCCCAATTATTTCATTATTCTCTTTGTAAAACTTTTGATCTGTTCAACAAAGTAGTTAACAATAGATGACTTAGTGTGCTGCCTGACCTTTAATGTGGCGATCAGATTCTTCTTTGATCTTCAGCAGCTCTAAGTGGAGTTCATTGTTTTCTCTGACAAGTCTGGCATTTTCTGCCTTGTAAGGTTCTATCACCGCATCAAAATTCTTGTTCTCCTTCTCATTCTTGCCAGCACTTAACTTTGCATTGCGAAGACTTTCAGTAGTATGAACAAGGTCACTGTAAAGTGCAGGAGAAGCAGGATGTTAATCCAAGACAAAGTGTAACACCAAAAATCACCCAAATAATAACATTTCTATGTATTATTAAATTAAAACTTTGCTGTTGTACATTTGAGGGTTTACATACAATACAAGAACAATACTAACAGTGACCAGCTGGAATAGTGGGATAGAGGGCCCTGCCCGCAAGGGCTTACTATCTATCAGGTAAAAGGGATAGAGACAGTAGGTGAGTTGTTATGAGTTTTCAGGTTAGCTGTTGCAAAATCGTTGGCAGCTAACCCACTGCAAAGTACAGGAATCGTGAAGTGGATGAGATTTAGAGAAATCCCATACACAGACTGTAGAATAAAAACCCACAATAGAAAGTAACTTGCACGGAACATGCAGCACGGCCATTATTACTCCATGTTTGCTGCTGTTTTCAACCTACAACCTACAAAGGTTGAAATCTGGTCCAGCGACCCGGGAAAGCCACACCAAAAAAACAGCCATTTTCCACTGGTTTTTGCAGCAGGTGGGTCTTGCAGCGGACCTAATACATGTGGTTTTATCGTTAGGCCGGGGCACAACGTGTCGTAGATGCCACAGAAAAAAAAAAACGCAACGTTTTACAGTCACTGTATAGTGGATGCGATTCTAGCGAATCCCATACCCACGCTGAGGTTTTGGAAATAGCAGCATGTCAATTATACCTACAGAAATGCCGGGGGTTTCCCTATAGGTATAATTCTGTGAAAAGCGCTGCAGGAAAAAACATGATGCGTTGCCATCACGGTTTTTCCCGCAGCACTTTTTTGCTGTGGGCATGTAACATTCATGTTAATAATTGCTATCTCCGGTGTTCCCACTGAAGTGAAGGGGAGCAGGGCTGCATTGGCGTCCATCAGGGTGTGCATTTACAACAGGGGTAAACCCAACTGCGCCCCCTCCCCGCCCTGTTTTCTGGATCAGTGGGGGTTTCAGGTGGTCAGACCCCATCAATCACCAATTTATTCTCTATCAGGTAGTTTTGGTGCCTGATGTGCTATTGAAGCTCATGTCAGAAGGGCAGTGTCAGGCAGTGGGTGTGATTCAGAGCACCAATCAGAGGCAGCCAGTGTCAGAGCTCAGAATCACACCCCTTGTCTGCTCCTGCCTGACACCGCCATCCTGACAGTACAGAGTCTAAATTACATATTGAACACAAAAGATAACAGCATTGATAGCTTGGGAACAGTGGGGTCTAGAGAAAACAAATCCAACTATTCTAGAATCAGTGGAGCAACTATTAAATGATGCAAAGAGCTAGAACATCTTTTCTTATAATGCTGTGTTGTGCCATTCCTATATTATTCCTACTACAAACTTATGAATAAATTCCATTTTACCATTCACCGTGTTACAAAGCAGATTTCTAAGATGAGCCCTGTATTTGGCATTCAGCATTCAGATAGAAATGCATGGAGCAACGGCACACCTTTATACCTGTTTATGAGGGACTCTTTTTTTTCATGATTGGTGGGAGTCTAGTGGAGAAATTTCAAGCAATCTACAACTTAAGCACCTTGCAGACGACCATGGGCAAAATCAGTGTGCTATCTCTGTTTTTCCCAGATAGCACACTGACCCATTCATTTCTGTGGGCTCACGTACACAACCGTGATTTCCAATGATCAGTATGCGGGCCGCAAAATATAGAGTAGGTCCTATTCTGTTCAGTGTTTGCAGAATGGACTCGCCCATTGAATCCTATGGGAGACTAAAAACCACGGACGGCACAAGGATGTACTCCGTGTTATCAGTGTGCCGTCCGTATTTGCGCACAAGCTAGGGATATCTTTAGATGTGTCTTGTGTTTTTTTTTTTTTTTGCAGATCCGCAAACTTGGATGACACACTGTTCGTTTTTGCGGACATATGGCACTGATGCTGAACACACACTTATGACACAAGGTCCGCAAAAAAGGAACACTGATTACTAGTTTGAGGACTGCAAAATACACACAGTCGTCTGCAACTAGGCTTACTCCTACACATGGATAGGAGATCATTTGCATTGTTGGGCAAATCCATTTAAGCATATTTTAAACAAGCAACAACTTTTTAACCCCTTCCTGACATCCGCCATAATAGTACGTACGCAATGTACAGCAGAGACCCGGAGAAAATGCCCGCGATCAGAGTCCACTCTGATTGTGGGCACTGGAGGCCAGGATCCCCACTCCAAAGTAAAAATTTCGCCTGCTGGGCCAGTCCCCATCGGCCCCGTATTTCTTCTGTTGCAGGCCGGCTCCTGCACGGCGAGATCGCTGGATCCGACCTGTTCTCTTTGCAGCCGGAAGCCTTCTGAAGGCTTCCAGGCCTGCAATAGGGATATTACTATTGCGGCTGGTCTATGATCAGCTGCAATAGTAATATACTGAAAGTCCCACAGACTGCAATACAGTTGTATTGCAGTCTATGGGACTTGCAATCAAAGTATTGTAGGTTCAAGCCCCCTATAGGGACTAATAAAACAGTAATAAAAAAAAAAAAGTTTAGAAAAGTATAAAAAAGAAAAAAAAAAAGAAAAAAAAGTTCAAATCAACCCCCTTTCCCTAGAATACATATAAAACAAAAAAAATTACAGTGAAACACATACACATTTGGTATCCCTGTGTCCGAAAATGCCCGGTCTACAAACTTATAAAAATATTTTCTCCATACGGTGAACGTCGTAGCGGGGAAAAAAAAAAAAAAAAATCAAAAGTGCCAAACCGCCCTTTTTTCGCTGTTTCACCACTGATAAAAATTTGAATAAAAAAGTGATCAAAGCAATAGACATTCCCCAAAATGGTATACCTATAAGGTACACCTGGCCCGCAAAAAAAGACGCCCTATGCATATGAATATGGTGACTTTTAGAAAAAAAAATTTTTGGCAAAGTTTTAGATTTTTGTTAAGGGGCTAAAATGTAAATAAAACCATATAAATTTGGTATCCCCGGAATCGTACCGAAACACAGAATGCAGGTGACATGTTTTGGCTGCAGAGTGAACACCGTAAAAACGAAGCCCATAAGAAAGTCGCGCATATGCACTTTTTCCTCAAATCCACCTCATTCTGAATTTTTTTCCAGATTCCCAGTACATTGTACAAAATAATAAATGGTAGCATCCTGAAGAAAAATTTGTCCTACAAACATTAAGCCCTCATATGGCTCTGAGAACGGAAAAATAATGTTATGGGGTTTGGGAGGCGGGAAGTCAAAAACGAAAATCAAAAAATGTCACCGGCGGGAAGGGGTTAAAGACAGTGATAAATTCTAATTGTTGCATGACTGTAAGGGTATGTTCACACAGTGGAACGTGAACGGGAATCTAGGGTGAACTTCCGCCTCCAATTCTTCTCCACTTTCCAGGCCTTTTCGGCACTCACTGATTTGCCTCAGGTGAATGAACCTAATCAGTGTCCTGATTTAATCCTTGTCTATTAATTCATACAATGGGATACAGATTCAGGGTCAAATTTTGCACTGATTTTGAGGCAGAATCCGACTCAAAAATCAGTGTCAAATTACACCATGTGAACATACCCCAACACCTTCATTCCCACGTGACTATGTAATAGTATGTGCTGCATGACAAATACCTTAATGTACAACAATATCCCCAGCTCAAGATACCTGAAGAGTTTTTCAACAAGTGGCAGCGACTCAATTCCCAGTGGCTGCTTGTAGCCCAGTTGGTCCAGACGTTTACGGAGGTTGATAAATTTCCTTTCTGCAGCAGTACTCATTGTGGTGATCTTTACATAAAGAAGTTTCTATGGTCCTGGGTTCAGCGCCTAAACATATATATAAAGCAATTGCTCACAGGTTGTTATCTGAATTAGTATCATATGTGTTCTAAAAATAAAATTCTCATTTCATGCACTTTATAATACACATCAGGACACACAATGGATGATACTGTTTTGCAACATTCTCCTATATGATTGAAATGAGAAAGTTCTTTCTTTCAGTTTGCTAGATGACAAGTAAAACAGCCAGCCTTCCACAAGGAAGTGCCCTTTCACATGACTGCAGCGAGCCCTCCTACTAGAGCAGGAAAGACACCGACTATAAGGATGTATTACATAATGGCAAACATCAGTTGTCTACAGTGTCTTGTAAGTTAACAAATATTACATGTAAATGGAAAAAAAAAAAAAAAAAACTGTTAACACTTTACATGATATCAGTGCCATAAGTGAGCCCAGCGTTCAATAAAAATGCCAAGGGTGTCTATCTGAATGTACCGGATCACGTTTTGAATTGTAACCGCTCTCCCTTTTTGTGTGTCTGGCGCCCTCTAGGGAATAAACTGTACTTACTGTATGAGCTCTTGTATTTATGTGCTATTTTTAAATTGAAGAGGAGACCTGATATACGTCATCAGTCCGGTCATATATAAAGTTTTCATCACAAAAATTGGCTGTGCTAGTGCCCGGCGTTTTTTCCTCCCTGGCTTTGCTGTGAATGCATCTCAGTATCGGCCTGTGGAGTTGAAGACAGCAGAATGTGCCAACTCCACCTCTCGATTCAATGTAAAAATATGATATATTATTGGGCGGCACAGTGGTTAGTACTGCAGCCTCGCAGCGCTGGAGTCCTGAGTACGAATCCAGCCAAGGACAACATCTGTAAGGAGTTTGTATGTTCTCCCCGTGTTTGCGTGGGCTTCCTCCCACACTCCAAAGACATACTGATAGGGAATATAGATTGTGAGCCCTATATGGGACAGTGACTGTCAATGTCTGTAAAGCACTGAGGAATATGATGGTGCTATACAAGTAAGCATAATAAATAAATAATTGTATAAATAACTTTTTCAATGCATTGTTGCATATTTTCATTTATAGAAGATTAAGAAAGTTTAGAAATGTTATTCACATAACTCTGTTATGTTTTATGAAACTAAGGCCACTATTTAGTAGAAAGCACTTATAACTGGGAAGTCCCAAGCCGTCCTCTGTTAGGTCTCATGAACACGACCATGTTTTTCACAACTAGCACGCTGACCCATTATATTCTATGGCCCCATACACACAACTGTGTATTATCACAGGCCCGTGTATGGGGCAGTGACCGTGTGGCAAAACTCACGACAGTCATATTCTGGCCCATGGAGGCTCGGACGGAACACAGACATCATCCACGGACCCAGCTCATGTACATGGTTGTGTGTATGAGGCTTTAGGCTGGAGACTCACACTGCGTATTCACAATAGGATAGCCGCCGTGAAACCAATGGCAGGTTGCCCCCTGCGATGTGCAATGCGATGTTTTTTTGAATCCGTCTCAAAAACGCCTCCCATTCATTTCAATGGAAGTCAGTAGCAGTTTTTTTTCCTCTACCTGATTTTTTCAGCTAGAAGGAAATAAAAAAGTGACATGACCTATCTTCAAGTGGATTCCGTCTTGAAAAACCCATTGAAATCAACAGGAGGCGGAAAAAACCGTGACAAAAACGCAACATGTACAAAAATTGCTTAAAAAAAAGCTTCCTAATTCCTAAAGCAGATTTTTTTCAGCCTGCAAAAAACTCTGTGTGAACATACCCTAACGTGAGCAGAAAGTTTTGCTGCTTGTTCTTGCCAGCTGCTGCTTATTATACATAAGCCATCTATTATTGTAAAGTGCTACGGAATATGTTGGCGCTATATAAATAAAGTTATTATTATTATTATGGCGAAGCTAGAGTTATAAGTTTGGCTGACTCCACCGGCCGGCCTGATGTAAACTGCAGGAAACTCTGCATAATATAAAACATAAAAGAAATATTCAATAAACACGGTCAAAAAAATTTAAGCCCTTCATGTGGTCACCGCCAGACTTGAATCAGGAGTGTCTAAAACTACCATTCTTTCACTGCTTTTATGTAATGCTGTTGTTATTTTGAGGCAAAAAAGCAAATGTCCCTTCCTGCTTCCAACAATACAACTTAGGATCTGTTCACATTTCCATTTACTGCTTCAATCAGAAGTCTCAACATATTTGACAGCGTGCTATGCTATTCTTCCCATTGAAATGAGATCTACCAGGATTTTATTTACCAATACAAGGGCCTAAAGGGGTTTTCCTTGATCACAATAGGGGACTTTCATCCCCCATTTTAAACGGAGAGGTGGTCCGGCAGCACAAGCATTTCACCATTCATTTCAGAGGGAGCACCGAGCGATGTACTTCCCTATCTCCAGCGCTCCCATAAACGAATACTGCAATGAGTCCGACCCGACTGCCCGACCACTACTACATTTAGAATGGTGGACAAAAGTCCCCTGTTCTCTTGATCAGTGGGAATCTGAGGGATCGGACTCACACTGATCTGCAAGTTATCCCCTGGTGTGCCCCACATATCAAATACAACACTCTTTCACCTCCTCCTCTGACAGGGTAGATAAACTGAAAAAAACAACTCTTTGGGCATCAAAATCAGGAGAAAAACTATAATGGAAAGATTTGGATTTGTACATCCTCCAGGTGTTAGCGTATCAATACTTTAAGCCTATTGATACGCTTAAAGTATTGATACTTTAGCGTATCAATAAGAAACCTATGGCCAAAAGCATGGGTCATAAAATCAAGCACAGATCTATTCTCCATAGCCAAACACTGATATTAGTACTGTCACAGAATGCTACACATGCCAAAAGTCTGTTGGTGAAATTTCTGATCTGATAAATATACTGTGATATATCCATTTGTAAAGTGGAAATGTCTAGGACTAACAATAGTTCAGCCACATATATGCCATAAATGTTTAAAGGGAATCTATCATTAAAAAACACCCACCTTTAAGCTAATGGCACGTTGGAATGGCCTTTAAAAAGGTCATTCTTCTCCTACCTTTCATTGTTGTCGTCAACTAGCCGTTTCTGTAAAAATCCGTTTCTTCAATTATGGAAATTATCTTCACGGAGCTCCCGGGGCGTTCCTCCGTGGCAGTGAGCACCCATCGCGTCATCGCCCATTAGTCTGTTGTGGTGACTCCCATCTTGGTCTTCTCTTCTACTTCCTCTGACGCAGCACTGGACGGCAGCGACTGCGCATGATGGGCCGCTATTTTCTGGTGGTCCGTACTGCACCTCTTGTGAAAGACCACCGGAAAATGGCAGCGGTCCAGCGCTGCGTCAGAGGAAGTAGAAGAGAAGACCAAGATGGGAGTCACCACAACAGACTTAGGGGGCGGTGACAAGCGATGACGCGGTGAGTGCTCGCTACCAACGAGGAATGCCCTGGGTGCTCCGTGAGGATCATTTCTATAATTGAAGAAACAGATTTTTACAGAAACGGTTGGGAGAAGACAACAATGAAAGGTAGGAGAAGAATGGCCTTTTTAAAGGCCATTCCAACGTGCCATTAGCTTGAGGCTGAGGCCCCACGTTGCGGAAATGCAGCTTTTTTTGTTGCAGATTTTGTTGCAGTTTTTTGAGCCAAAGCCAGGAGTGGCTACAAAATAAATAGGAAATATCTAGGAAGTTCTTATACTTCTACCGTCTACTCAATCCACTCCTGGCTTTGGCTCAAAAAACCCTAACAAAATCTGCAGCAAAAAAAGCTGCGTTTCTGCAACATGGGGATTTAGCCTAAAAGTGTTTTTTTTAATGATAGATTCCCTTTAATAGGTGAGAGTTGGGATATACACACACCAAACCCTGTCCAAACTCACCTCAAATCCAGGCTGCCAGTGGTGGTCGGGTTTACAGAAACAGCAGAGTTCACTGAGCTACTCTGTTTCCTTAACTCCCATAGAAGTGAGGGAGAGTTACAGGAACAGAATATAACATTGAGCTACTCTGTCTCTCCATACCTTAATTCCCCAGAGCCGCCGCCATGCAGTGGATAGGGCTGCACAAATGCTCCTATTCCTTGAATAAGAGCAGCCTGCACGCGCTCTCTATACACTGCACCAGTGCCTGCTGAAACAGATGATCTGTGTGGGGTCTGCGTTTCAGGCCACCACAGATCAAATATTCATGACCTATAGGTAGGATAGAAAAATGTATGAAATGTATGAAAATGAGTTTAGAGCCGGAAAAACCCTTTAGGCTAAGGACTCACATTGTAGAAAAGCAGTGTTTTTTGTTGCAGATTTTGCAGATGGAAGCGTCCCAGCAGCCGCAGTCTGGTAGCCAAGTGTGTGTATGTAAATAACTTTTTTGCGCCATGATATCCTATCTCAGAAGACACTAAAAACCATTGAAAGAATTGAGTTAACACTCTATGCCACTGTGTTGTTAACACGTTATGAGTAAAGTTTTGCTTTGCTACATAGTGAATATATATATGTTAACATTATATATGAGTATAATATACTACAAATTGTAGAATTTGTGGGCAGCACGGTGGCTGAGTGGTTAGCACTACAGTGCTGGGTCATAGGTTCATATCTGACCGAGGACAACATCTGTGAGTAGTTAAAAATGTTCTGCTGTATGATCTCCTGTATGTTATCCCTGTTTGTGTGTGTTTTCTACCACACTCCAAAGACATACTGATAGGGAATATAGATTGTGAGCCCTATATGGGACAGTGACTGTCAATGTCTGTAAAGCGCTGCGGAATATGATGGCGCTATATAAGTAAGCTAAATAAATAAGAAAGATAAACAAATTTCTTTGTCCTAAATATGCCAGGAAGCATTTAGCGCTCTCTCTGGGATTCACTATAGAGAGACAAACCATTGCCGTATTTACAAGACATGGGGTCACCATGGAGATTATCATTATTATTATTTATATAACACCATTAATTCCATGGTGCTTTACATTTGAGGCTTTACATACGTAAGACAGATAATACTAACAGTGACCAACTGGCACAGTGGGATAGAGGGCCCTGCCCGCAAGGGCTTACAATCTATGAGATCATTACTGGAGTGAATTGAATTGCCAAGATTTCTGTACACCCCTAGACAGCCCCTTTGGGTACATGATCATGATTCCAATGCAGAAAGTCCACACCATAGTCCATTAGCATTAAACTTAATGAGAAATTCTATTCCTGATTTCATGAGATATATATATATATATATATATATATATATATATATATTTTTTTTTTTTTTTAACCACACCAAAAATTGACCTATGGTGCAGATTTCAAAATCCACAGCACATCAATTTATTTTTATTTTATTTAGGGCTTCAGTTGGTGCGTATTTTCCACATGTAAATCCATGTACCCCTGAGGGGCATTCATGGCATACTCCCAGTATGCTGCGGACCCTTCCTCTCCATTACTAACATGGCATCTCATGTAATCAGCTGTTTCTATAAACCCAATAGAGGTGGACAGAGAAGAGCAGATACCCACACCAGCCTCTGACCAGACATTTATTGTATATCCTTTGCCTAGGCCATAACAGAGTACAATGAGAATACCCCTTTAATAATCTATGTATGGGCAACGTCAGCATGGCAACGAAGCTTCATTGGGTATGTTCACATCTAGTAGAAATGTTGTGTAACGTCCCGTCTAGGCAAACTGAAAAAAAAAAAGGAGACCAGATAGATGGCTGTAACATGACTGTTTATTATGCCAGTGACTGCAGGATTCCTGCCCCCTGCTCTTGTATACTATGACACATAGCCGGGCAGGGATCAGATAACCTCTACACGTTCCGGATGTAGCCGCAGACCAGACCCTGCCTTCAGATCCCAGCACAGGCTATATTATATATATATAGATATATATGTTATACAGCATCCTCCATAGCCAGGCTTCAGTATGACGTCACTAAATCGCTGCGTCTCCGCCGCTCATATCATACAGTGCATGGATTATAATGTAATAATGAATAGGTGACCTACCGGCTCAGGACGGGGAAGTCTATCGTCACAACGGACTGTTAAGGCCTCATGTCAGCAACTAGACTGGGACGGACATAGACGCCGGAGGTCACAGTGAGGGACTATGGGATTTGTTGGGGACGGCGGGCAGAGACGCGGTTTGAAAATGGCGCGCAGGAAGCCCGGCCTGGCCCTGAGCGCCGCACTACCCGTTACTCCTAGCAACCCTTCCCTGTCCGCCCTCCAAGCCGTGTGACATCACCTAACGTCTGTCACATGATTCCTGGAGGCAACACTGCCTACTGGATAATATAAAACTCCTCCCTTGTGTATGACACGAAACCCCGCCCCCTTGCCTGAGGGCAGCGACTGTCAGGAGGAGGCCACGCCCCCACTAGTGTTTCTGCGGTATCGCAGCTGGCGACCTGTCAGCACAGCCACATGGGGGGGTGTGTAGTGTGTGCCTGCTATGCAAGCGCAGGGGGAGGAATTGCCTAAATGTGCTGTAAGGTGTGCTCTACCTCAATAGACTTATACCAAGACCTGCAGTTTATATATAGCTATTACATGGGATAAGAGAAGTACTGTGCATGAAGTAGTAATAGGAGTATTGCACCAAGACCCTGCAGGTTACATATACTGTACCTACTACAGGGGGATAAGAGAGGTAGTGTGTGTGACGTAGTACTGTGCATGCTGCTAAATAACTGCAGGACACAGCAACCCCTGGTTCTGGAGAGCAGTCAGCAGCTGCTACAGTGTGCCTGCCCTACCTACTTTCATAGTGCTGAGTTATTCATTGTATGGACTTTCTTCTCTTCAGCTTCCGTGATGAAAAAGATAAGAACATCCTTAGCAGGGGCACAAGAAGGGGCGTGTCCAATTTCTTGCAGCTGATTGGCAGTGCAGAGCTCCTAACAATATGTTGCTCCATACCTTGTGTGCAATGCAGTGTAGCATAGACCAAACTAGCAGTGGACAGCTGACTGGAGGTCTCCGCTGCCATAGGTCCCGGTTCACATGCACCATTCACCCTATGGTTAAAGTGGCCCTGCTCTGCACCCACACGGATCAGATGCTTCCAGGAGCCACAGTGCACTGGAGCTAGCACAGTTGTGTGAAGACAGGTTAAGGCACTGCAAGCTCAGCCCCATGCACTTGCTCATAGCAGGCATACATGTGATTCTCAGATGGGCCACCTTTTAATAAATTTGGAACAAATTATTCTAACTCCTTTACATAGACTGTCTTAAGATATACCAGTTAGTTACTGTGGGCCACGGTCTGGTAAAGCAGGCATTGCTTAGTGGGCCCCCTTTCCAAGTTTTGTTATAGGGCCCATGATCTGTTCCCTATTTTTCTGCTATTTTCTATAATACCTTCTGTCTCTTGTGTTGCTTTTGTTGACTGAGGTACATATGCACCATTATTGTCCCACCATCGGTGATACTGAACATAATAACACTAAACCCCATAATTTTTTGCAATGTAATTATTATCTGAAGCAGCTGCTATAATATATATATATATATATATATATATATATATACAGCATTGACGATAATACAGATAAAATCACTCCCTTAGTTGCACAGTGGAACCCCATCTCCCATTTCAGGTTACTTACAAAGACGAAAAGCAGTCCAGTCTATCAGCAACCATGTACGGCATAACAGGAATTTTCTTTATTCAAACAATAGCATCACACACCACGTATTGACCCACACAGGGGTCTTTATCCAGTGTTGACACTTGATAAAGCCCCTTGCGTCGGTCAATATGAGGTGTGTTGATGCTATTGTTTGAATAAAGAAAATTTCTGTAATGCTGTACATGGTTGCCGACGGACTGGACTGCTTTTCTTCTCTATATGTATTGTGGGGGAGGTAGCTCAGTAGCAGCAGTGGTGCGGACCCAAACCAGTCAGAGACAGGGACACAAAAGTCTGGTGCAATCAGGTTTATTAAAAAAAAAAAAAAAAAAAAGCACAAGATAAACCTTCAGTTCAGGTACAAAATAAAATACAGTCTTAACTTCAGGCAAAACGGCAAGAAACAAAATCCTGCTCGTCTGAGTGCTAAACAGTAACAAAAACTAACTATCCGTGTGGCTTACTTCCAGCCAAACAAACAAATTAACACAGTTTGGTCTCACCAGATTCTCAGTGTTTGCAGGACAGACCCAAACACCTCCTCTCACTCCCAGGGTCTGCCCTAAAATGCAAGCTCTGTAGGCTTATATGGCCCAGTAACGAGCCTGGGACCTACACCTGGGGCCGAAGCCTATTCCAGACCCGCCCTGGACCACACATATGTCAGAAACCTGGAGCTGATATACCGGGACTCCAGGACTCTGCCTGTCACCTTCTCACAGTATATACATATGAAATGATACACTATATTATAGACTGGATCAGCAGCCACATCTAGTTCTGGAGTGCTATTACTCACAAAAACTTCATTATGTAAGGAGCAATCTGGAAAAAAGACAAACACCACAATGTAGATTTTATTTTATTTTATTTTTTTTTATTGAATTGGCAACATTGTAATTAAATTATTACTGGCCCTTTAAATTAAATAATGGTCACAGTGACTCTCAGGTCAGGCATGGAGGATGGCAAAGAACTTTTTCTGTTCACTTTGACCAGTCCACCATTGCCCTGAGATGACAGACACTGGACCCGATGATCCAGAGGAAGGCAAAACAAACTCCCCAGAGAGTTAAACCTCTGGGGGGCCAAAAATTCCTTCCTGACCTCAGATATGACGATCGGATATCTCCCTGGATCATATTTGGCCTGCTGCCTACTGAGATGTCCAGCGGTGTCCAGCGAATCCAACGTAGTCCATACAGGCGAACTAGAAAAAAACAAAAAACACATTAATAACTTGCATAAACAATAATTTTCATGGGGCAGATTTATTATGCCTTGTTCGCCAGTTTTCTGGCATAAAAGGCATAAAAAAAGTCAATTTTTTGAGCAAAGAGGGTTTTACGCAAAAATTTGCAACTTTTTCTGTTTAGCGCTGTGTAGGCGGCACAATAGGTTTATGATCAATTACGTCAGTTTATTGACTTAAATGATCCCTGAAATCTAGAAGATCTCAGTGTGTAGGCACAAGGCCTAGTGGAGGGTGCGCCTGATTTATGAAGAGGCCTGCTCCTCTCCTGCAAGGGGTATGGAGGCTGGCGTTATATACACCAGTCTTCATAAATCTCCTTCATACTCCCTTTTCTTCATGCCTCAGATTGGCACACTGCTGTATGTCATCCAGGTCCTCCGTCCTCTTCATCTGTAGTGTCCTTTTCAATCTGTCAAGTGACACAAGATGGCTCAGGTTAAGACCTGTACAGATTCTACACCAATTGTGACATCATGTGATGTCTGTGATGTCATGTGCCATGTTATGTCATGTGGTGTCTACAATACAGCAGAGATCTACACCATAAAAACATCATGTACATGATCACCATTACAGATTAATAACTATAACTGTATCATAGCACAACATGTAAGAGCCTTGATATATTATGATACACATTTAAAGGGATCCGTTTTGCTGTAATACATATCACCCACTGCTCTATGTATTACAGGAAACATGGCATGTCAGCAATAACTGCAAGTCCCCAGTCACCCCCTGATCCAACAGGAACAAGAGAGGCTGCTCACAGAGAACAATAGCAGTTAGTAGTAGCATTTATCAGGTTTATGTTACAGGATGATGTGTTTTGTCCACAATATGGGATAAACTATGCAACTTTGTCATCTAATAAATTTGTCTCAACTTGACCACCTCTGTCTATATGACCTATAAGAGCATATGGACGCATTAAGGGGGTCCCAACTGTGGCCCTTCTCTGTAAGCCAAAGCGGAGAGCTGTTGTAAAGAGCAGTTCATGTTTTGATGGCTTAGAGCAACCGTGTATTATATAAGTCACCCATTAATTTGAAAGATGGCCGTGTAATACCTCATGTGTCCTGGTGAGGGTGCAGTTTCCCTCAGTGATAACAGATAATCGCTGGGGGTATGAGCTGCCAGACCTGTAACCATCATTTACGACCAGTGAAACCTCATTTAGAGCATCAATTGTCCAAATGGGAAAACCTCTGTAGGTCTCACATGTGGCATGTTTTGTGCTGTTTAGAGAGGCGAAAACACAGCACCCATAGGTTCATATTGTCCATAGAATCAGGTTGAGGAACATTTCTTATAAATGTCTTTTCTATAATGAATTGTTCTGACAATCAGAGCAAGAAATACATTGCACAGGGCATCTTACTGAGATTTTTGGGAAGTTAATGGTCAGGCCTAAATTTCATCACCTCCCCCTACCAGCCATATGTTGTGTGAACTAGGCCTTAGCATAGAGGGAAGAGCTATGTACCTGGACATATTATACTGTCTGTCCTCTTCAAACTGTCAAACTCAAGTGACACAAGATGGCTGAGGTTAAGAACTGTACACATTCTACACCAATTGTGATGTCACGTGTCGTCTATGATGTCATGTGTTCTGTTATGTCATGTGGTGTTTACAATACAGAAGAGATCCACACCATAAAACCATCATGTACACTATATATTTATGTGTGTATGTGTGTGTGTGTTATATATATATATATATATATATATATATATATATATATATAGTAAGCATGTGAGCCAGAGGGCGCTGTTGAGCGACCCAGGCCCAGCCCTGAAAAGGCCTTCAGCCACACCTTTGGGGGTGGCGTGTAACTCCAGAAGTGTGGAGTATCCTGCAGGGAGCAGGAGATGGTGGACCCAGCTGGACAGATAGACGGTCTGTGCCAGGAGGGCTGAGGTCCACTGGGGACTTTTGCTAGAGTTGAGCAAGAGTCAGGCTAGCGAGGGGCTCTATGAGTGAGTTAGGGCCCTAACTGTGGCCTAGGTTTTTTTGTTGTTTTGTTATGTTGCAGTTAAGCTGAATAAAGCCAGTTTTATTTACACTTGGACCATCTGAACGCTATCTTTCCGGCGCCCAGTACCATGAACCACCGTTGTCCGGACCAGGAAAAGCCGCCATTTTGAGTCTAATTCCCCCAAGTTGTCACAATATATATATATATATATATATATATATATATATATATATATACACATATATACACACACACACACAGTGGGGAAAAAAGTATTTAGTCAGCTGCGAATTGTGCAAGTACTCCCACTGAAAAAGATGAGACCGGCCTGTAATTGACATCATAGGTAGACCTCAACTATGAGAGACAAAATGAGAAAACATATCTAGAAAATCACATTGTCTGATTTTTTAAGAATTTATTTGCAAATTATGGTGGAAAATAAGTATTTGGTCAATAACAAAAGTTAATCTCGATACTTTGTTATATATCCTTTATTGGCAATGACAGAGGTCAAACGTTTTCTGCAAGTCTTCACAAGGTTGGCACACACTGTTGCTGGTATGTTGGCCCATTCCTCCATGCAGATCTCCTCTAGAGACAGGCTGTCCTGTCTTCTCTGGACAGGAAGAGTCTATTTTATTTCCCCAAAAGAGAGGCTACAGTCGTTCCGGGGCATCCAGTCTTGAAAAACGTTATGGAGATGAGTGGCTACAAGATGTGAGCTTGGTTTTAGGTTTAAAACCGTGCACAAATTAGATCCTGGGGAATGTGAAGCTTGGGAAGAGCCAGTCAGAGTTGGTCCAACAGTTGCAAACCTCTCTAGAAAATTCTTTTTTCCAGCATATGATTCATATCTTCTTAAAGATCCAATGAATCGCAGAGCTTACATTTTCTCAAAAAAAAAAAAAAAACATATATATCTTTAACAGCCTTATATAAAGCCATGATGGAAGCTGTTCCTGTATCCAGGGCTCTGAGGTTATGGCTATGCCAGTTGGGAAGAGAAATTCAAGATGGCGTTCCAAGGGAAGAACTAATGGAGCAACTTTATTCACTTAAACTTTCTGCAGATTTTTCTTCTGACTTTCCCTTACCTAAGGGAAAGTCACAAAGAATCTAGCAGTTACCAATGTGGCAATAAGAGCCGTATGGCTAAAACCATGGACAGAGGAAGCTGCATCAAAATATAATCTATGTTCTATACCCTTTGAACATGAAAGACTTTTTCCCGCATGATGCACCGTCACCACAGACAAGTGGGTTCTGGATCTTATAGAAAAAGGTTATGTGATATAAATTCTTCACAAACCAAAGGATCATTTCCTTCTGAAAGAGCATGAAATTTCACATGTTCTTTCTCTGATACAAGAATTTTTTTTGGCAAAACATGTCCTAGAAGAAGTCCTACAAGAGGAAAAATGGTCTGACTTCCTCTCCAAGGGTCTTCACCAAAGTGGCAGTAATAGTAGTAGCAGATCTGAGATTGAAAGAAATTCAACTTTTTCCCTATCTAGACGATTGGCTGATAGCTGCTCCATCAGCATCTCTTCTGCAAGATCACCTCAATGTAGTCATCACTCTGCACAAGGAACTTGGATTCCAGATAAACTGAGAGAAGTCCCATTTGTTGCCAGAAACTTCAAAAACTTTTCTAGGCTTCATAATAAACACAGAACTGCAAATGCTTTTTCTTCCTCAAAAGAGAATTTAAAAAAAACCAAGATGCAGTAAGAATTTTAATCAAATCTCCACTATCTGTGATTCATCAAATGATGAAGACTTTGCAGTTATTAGTAGCCTCAATAGAAGCAGTACCTTGGGCTATGGTACAAAGCTGGAATCTCCAACACAATATGCTTCATCATTGGAATGGAGATATGAAGAGGATGTGTACCAAGATAAGTTTAGACCAAGCCACAAGACAAGATCTAAAATGGTGGCTCAATCTATACAGCCTAGAAAAAGGAAAGAGTTTCCAGTTCAAGTGGACACTTATCATAACCATAGATGCCAACCAGAAAGATTGGGGTGCTTATCTACAAACCTCATGGGCACAAGGCCTTTGGGACAAATTGGACAGACGCCGTTCTTAAAATTTTTGAGAGATGAAAGCTATCAGGTTGGCACTGCTACACTTCAAACTATTGATCCAGGACAAATCTGTCCTATTTCAAGCAGACAACCAAGTAGTGGCCTATTTGATCAAGCAGGGTGGAATCTGAAGCAAGCTATTGATGACAGAATGCAAAAAGATTTTTCAAATGTCAGAATCTTCCCCGCTCGATTTAAAAGCTCTGCATATAAAAGGATCTCAGAATACCAGAGCGGATCTTCTGAGGCGGAAGACTCTCAGACCATCAGAGTGGGAATTGAATCCCAAATATTCTCATTTCCTAACAGACAGATGGATTCTACAAATAGGACGTATCATTCTCTTCCTGGCTCAGCGATTCAGAATTTCATTCAGTAGAAATACAGATTGTTGTGCAATTCCTGCAATATAGTTTTCAAAAAGGCCTTAAAGGGGTTTTCCGGGCAAAAAATGTTTGTTTGTTTTTTTTTTAAAGTTCTGTTAGTGCTATTAATGGGTTAATAAATGCACCCATATACCTTTAGCAGTGTGTAAAAGTGATTTCTGGGTGTCTCTGGGTGCTCCTGGTATCTTCTGCATTTGTTTACATGGTTCAGCTTCCTGCTATGTAACTTCCACGCTAGCTATCTCTCTCCTCACTCCCCCCGCTTCTTCTCTCCCTCCCTCCCATACACCCCCTCCTTGTCTCTAGCTATCCCACTCACATCTACTAGCCCTTCCCTACCTACTCAGCTCAAACCCGACCACATTATATACTTACCTCTCTTCCTTCTGCGGGACGGCGCATCCTTCTTCTCTGACTTCCGTGCGTGCTATAGACCCAGCGCTGCTCTGTAGCCGACGATCCACCTCTACTGCGCAGGTCTGGGATGCTGCTCTCACACCTGCGCAGTAGATGTGGATTATCGGCTGCACATAGCAGCGCTGGGTCTATAGCACGTACAGAACGCAGAAAACAGTGAGGAGCCGTCCTGCAGGAAGAAGCCTGGAAGGAAGAAGATAGGTAAGTATGATGGAGTGGAAGGAGGGTGGAGTAGTAGTATCGTTCCGTTTCCGGAAATGGGGAAAGGGATCGTCACCGGATAACCAGCAAATGAGCCAGGGGCGGTTACATGGGTAAATATACATTTTTGATTATACCGGACAACCCCATTAAGTTTAACACTCTTAAAGTACACATGACAGCAATTAATGCTATGACTGATGGGAAATTTTCTGGTCATCCCTTAGTATCTAGATTTTTTAAAGCAATTTTGAATCTGAGGCAGGAAGTTAAACCTCCGGTACCTGTCTGGGATTTATCTGTTGTTCTCAATGTCTTGACCTCTCCATCCATTTTACCTATTCAGGACATAAATCTTACATAGTTATCATGTAAAGTAGATTTTCTAGTAGCAATTACATCTGCTAAGAGGCTGGGAGAACTACAGGCCTTATCTTCAAAATTCCGTACCTAAGAATTCTACCCAATGGGGTTCTTCTGAGAATTTTGTTGAATTTTATACCTAAAGTTCCTTCTTTTCAGAATACCAATAAAGAATCCTTCCTACTATTCTTCTATCCTCATCCAAAGATGGAAGGACAAATACATTTTCACACTTTAGATATTAAGAAATGTATTCTGGCCTACCTGGATAAAACCAAGAATTTCAGGAAAGAATAAAACATATTCATACTTTTTTCCAGGCATTAACCCTTTCACACAGACACCCAAACAGTAAAATGTACCCCTCCAGTATTCATGACAGCTGGAAGTCTTATGAAAGTAGGCCTCAATAAAAATATAGTGATTTCCTCATAGTCTACAATATAGTAGTATTACAGTTTTTGTCCCAAAACCCCTTAGATGGGGTTAAAAAATAATCAAACAACTATACACAGCTACATATACAGAAATATAAAAGCTACAGGTATCAGAATATGGCGATGCCAGCAAAAAATAATTTTTTTCAAAACATTGAATTTTTGATAAGGTGTTAAAACAAAAACTAGATACATTTGGTATCACTGCAATTGTAACAACCCCCAAAATATAGTTAATGTCATTTTGGATGCACAGTGAATACTATAAAATCAAAACCCATAAAGAAATTGCACAAATACATTTTTTTCTAAATTCTCCCTCCCCCTCTGAATCTGAACTTTTTGCAGCTTCCCAGTACGTTGTACAGAATATTAAATGGTACCACTATGAATTAGGATCTGTCCTATAGAAAATAGCCCACATACAGCTCCGCAAACAGAAAAATATAAAGAGTTATGGCATTTGGAAGTCTGGGAGCAAAAAAAAAAAAAAAAAAAAAATTAAAAATGGTTGTGGCGTGTGTGCCGGATTTAATAATAATAATAATAATAATAGTCCTTTAATAGTCCCACAATGGGGAAATTCAGTGTGTTACAGCAGCAAAGATAAGCAGATACAAATACAAAATGTACAGGAATGTTCCAAGGTGAGAGGCATTACTTTGATAGCCGACAGACAGATAGGAAGTAGCGGGGGGGGGGGGGGGTATTTAACAGGCAGAGAGATATTTCAGTTCTCTGTGTGTAATGATCTCCGCTTAGGTCGGTGTTGGTTGTACAGCCTAACCGCGGTGGGGAGGAAAGACTTCCGATAGCGCTCCTTCTGACACCTAGGGTGGAGCAGTCGGTCACTGACAGTACTGCTCAGCGCGATCACAGTCTCATGCATGGGATGGGACTTCTTCTTCTGCATGGAGCTCACCACGGACAGTATCCTTCTGTCACCCACCACCTGCACTGGGTCCAGTGGGCTCCCCAGGACAGAGCTGGCCCTTCTAATCAGCTTGTCAAGTTTATTTCTGTCCCTGGTTGATATACTGCTCCCCCAGCAGGCCACTCCAAAGAAGATGGCTGATGCCACTACTGAGTTGAAGAAAGTTCTAAGAAGTGCCCCCCGGATTCCAAAGGCTCTCAGTTTCCTAAGCAGGTAGAGCCTGCTGTGGCCCTTCCTGTACAGGGCCTCCATATGATCTGCCCAGTCCAGCTTATTATTAAGGAGCAAACCCAGGTACTTATAGGTGTTCACAATCTCGATGCCCGTCCCCAGGATGTCCACTGGTTTAGGAGGGCTTCTGCCTTTGCGGAAGTCCACCACCATCTCCTTGGTCTTCCCCGCGTTAATCTTCAGGTGGTTCCGGTGGCACCAGTCCACAAAATCCTGGTTCAGTTCTCTGTACTCCCTGTCATCATCATCTGTGATGAGACCCACTATTGCAGAGTCGTCAGAATACTTCTGTAGGTAGCAGCTGGATGAGTTGACCTAAAATCTGCAGTGTACAGTGTGAAGAGGAAAGGGGCGAGAACCGTACCCTGAGGTGCCCCCGTATTACAGATCACGGTACCTGACACACAGTCTTGGGCTCTCACGTATTGAGGTCGATTTGTGAGGTAGTCTAGGATCCAGTTGGAGAGGTGGTGGTCCACTCCAGCAAGGCCCAGCTTGTCCCTCAATAACCGTCATGAACAGTGTGCAGGGAGAGGGACTCTTAGCAGTATAGTTATCTATGATGATAGGAGTCCTTGCCTCCCAGTGACATACTGTCTCTTATTATATGCATTATGGGACAGTATAGATAACTACATTCATGGCCAAAAGTTTTGAGAATGATACAAATATTAATTTTTACAAAGTCTACTGCTTCAGTTTTTCTAATGGCAATTTGCATATACAGTCATGGCCAAAAGTTTTGAGAATGATACAAATATTAATTTTTACAAAGTCTACTGCTTCAGTTTTTCTAATGGCAATTTGCATATTCTCCAGAATGTTATAAAGAGTGATCAGCTTAACAGCAATTACTTGCAAAGTCAATATTTGCCTAGAAAATGAACTTTATCCCCCAAAACACATTTCAACATCATTGCAGCCCTGCCTTAAAAGGACCACCTAACATCGTTTCAGTGATTGCTCCATTAACACAGGTGTGGGTGTTGATGAGGACAGGGCTGGAGATCAATCTGTCATGATTAAGTAAGAATGACACCACTGGACACTTTAAAAGGAGGCTGGTGCTTGCCATCATTGTTTCTCTTCTGTTAACCATGGTTATCTCTAAAGAAACACGTGCAGTCATCATTGCACTGCACAAAAATGGCCTAACTGGGAAGAGTATTGCAGCTAGAAAGATTGCACCTCAGTCAACAATCTATCGCATCATCAAGAACTTCAAGGAGAGAGGTTCCATTGGTGCCAAAAAGGCTCCAGGGCGCCCAAGAAAGACCAGCAAGCGGCAGGACCGTCTATTAAAAGTGTTTCAGCTGTGGGATCGGGCTACCAGCAGTGCAGAGCTTGCTGAGGAATGGCAGCAGGCAGGTGTGAATGCATCTGCACGCACTGTGAGGCGGAGACTCTTGGAGCAAGGCCTGGTCTCAAGGAGGGCAGCAAAGAAGCCACTTCTCTCCAGAAAAAACATCAGGGACAGACTGATATTCTGCAAAAGGTACAGGGAGTGGACTGCTGAGGACTGGGGTAAAGTCATTTTCTCTGATGAATCCCCTTTTCGATTGTTTGGAACATCTGGAAAACAGCTTATTCGGAGAAGAAGAGGTGAGCGCTACCACCAGTCTTGTCTCATGCCAACTGTAAAGCATCCTGAAACCATTCATGTGTGGGGTTGCTTCTCAGCCAAGGGAATCGGCTCTCTCACAGTCTTGCCTAAAAACACAGCCATGAATAAAGAATGGTACCAGAATGTCCTCCAAGAGCAACTTCTCCCAACCGTCCAAGAGCAGTTTGGCGCTCAACAATGCCTTTTCCAGCATGATGGAGCACCTTGCCATAAAGCAAAGGTGATAACTAAATGGCTCAGGGAACAAAACATAGAGATTTTGGGTCCATGGCCTGGAAACTCCCCAGATCTTAATCCCATTGAGAACTTGTGGTCAATCATCAAGAGACGGGTGGACAAACAAAAACCAACAAATTCAGACAAAATTAAAGCATTGATTCTGCAAGAATGGACTGCTATCAGTTAGGATTTGGTCCAGAAGTTGATTGAGAGCATGCCAGGGAGAATTGCAGAGGTCCTGAAGAAGAAGGGTCAACACTGCAAATATTGACTTGCTGCATTAACTCATTCTAACTGTCAATATAAGCTTCTGTTACTCATAATATGAATGCAATTATATTTCTGTATGTGATAAAAACATCTGACAAACACACATAAAAACCAGAGGGCAGCAGATCATGTGAAAATAGAATATTTGTGTCATTCTCAAAACTTTTGGCCATGACTGTACTCCAGAATGTTATAAAGAGTGATCAGCTTAACAGCAATTACTTGCAAAGTCAATATTTGCCTAGAAAATGAACTTTATCCCCCAAAACACATTTCAACATCATTGCAGCCCTGCCTTAAAAGGACCACCTAACATCGTTTCAGTGATTGCTCCATTAACACAGGTGTGGGTGTTGATGAGGACAGGGCTGGAGATCAATCTGTCATGATTAAGTAAGAATGACACCACTGGACACTTTAAAAGGAGGCTGGTGCTTGCCATCATTGTTTCTCTTCTGTTAACCATGGTTATCTCTAAAGAAACACGTCCAGTCATCATTGCACTGCACAAAAATGGCCTAACTGGGAAGAGTATTGCAGCTAGAAAGATTGCACCTCAGTCAACAATCTATCGCATCATCAAGAACTTCAAGGAGAGAGGTTCCATTGGTGCCAAAAAGGCTCCAGGGCGCCCTAGAAAGACCAGCAAGCGGCAGGACCGTCTCTTAAAAGTGTTTCAGCTGCGGGATCGGGCTACCAGCAGTGCAGAGCTTGCTGAGGAATGGCAGCAGGCAGGTGTAAGTGCATCTGCACGCACTGTGAGGCGGAGACTCTTGGAGCAAGGCCTGGTCTCAAGGAGGGCAGCAAAGAAGCCACTTCTCTCCAGAAAAAACATCAGGGACAGACTGATATTCTGCAAAAGGTACAGGGAGTGGACTGCTGAGGACTGGGGTAAAGTCATTTTCTCTGATGAATCCCCTTTTCGATTGTTTGGAACATCTGGAAAACAGCTTATTCGGAGAAGAAGAGGTGAGCGCTACCACCAGTCTTGTCTCATGCCAACTGTAAAGCATCCTGAAACCATTCATGTGTGGGGTTGCTTCTCAGCCAAGGGAATCGGCTCTCTCACAGTCTTGCCTAAAAACACAGCCATGAATAAAGAATGGTACCAGAATGTCCTCCAAGAGCAACTTCTCCCAACCGTCCAAGAGCAGTTTGGCGCTCAACAATGCCTTTTCCAGCATGATGGAGCACCTTGCCATAAAGCAAAGGTGATAACTAAATGGCTCAGGGAACAAAACATAGAGATTTTGGGTCCATGGCCTGGAAACTCCCCAGATCTTAATCCCATTGAGAACTTGTGGTCAATCATCAAGAGACGGGTGGACAAACAAAAACCAACAAATTCAGACAAAATTAAAGCATTGATTCTGCAAGAATGGACTGCTATCAGTCAGGATTTGGTCCAGAAGTTGATTGAGAGCATGCCAGGGAGAATTGCAGAGGTCCTGAAGAAGAAGGGTCAACACTGCAAATATTGACTTGCTGCATTAACTCATTCTAACTGTCAATATAAGCTTCTGTTACTCATAATATGAATGCAATTATATTTCTGTATGTGATAAAAACATCTGACAAACACACATAAAAACCAGAGGGCAGCAGATCATGTGAAAATAGAATATTTGTGTCATTCTCAAAACTTTTGGCCATGACTGTATAATGCTAGGAGTCCAAACTGTTCAGGCCGATAAATCCGATGAACACACAACTGAGTTTCCACAGCAAATTTAGCCCTACCCACGTCTAATAATAATAATAATAATAATAATAATAATAATAATAATAATAATAATAGTCCTTTAATAGTCCCACAATGGGGAAATTCAGAGTGTTACAGCAGCAAAGATAAGATAAGATAAGCAGATACAAATACAAATACAACATGTACAGGAATGTTCCAAGGTGAGAGGCATTACATTAATAGCAGACAGACAGATAGGACGTAGCAGAGGAGGGGGGGGGGGGGATATAACAGGCAGAGAGATATTTCAGTTCTCTGTATGTAATTATCTCCGCTTAGGTCGGTGTTGGTTGTACAGCCTAACCGCGGTGGGGAGGAAAGACTTCCGATAGCGCTCCTTCTCACACCTAGGGTGGAGCAGTCGGTCACTGACAGTACTGCTCAGCGCGATCACAGTCTCATGCATGGGATGGGACTTCTTCTTCTGCATGGAGCTCACCATGGACAGTATCCTTCTGTCACCCACCACCTGCACTGGGTCCAGTGAGCTCCCCAGGACAGAGCTGGCCCTTCTAATCAGCTTGTCAAGTTTATTTCCCCTCATTTCCATCGATTTCTCTTTGTGTCCCCACAGAGTATAATGCCCCTTCAGTCACCTTAACATAATATGCCCCCACCAGGGTCAGACTGGGGTGCCTAGGGCCCACCAGTGGGATTAATTCTAGGGGCCCACCCTACTGCCATATGAAATATCGCCCATCCAGTTTTTGGCATCGCCCATCCAGTTTTTGGCTCTAACTTTTAAAATATTAAAATATTTATCCCATACGGTGAACGGCGTAGCGGGGAAAAAAAAATCAAAATGGCCAAATAGCGTTTTTTTCAACACTTTGCCTCCTATAAAAAATTGAATAAAAAGTGATCAAATCATCAGATCTTTCCCCAAATGGTATCAATAAAAACGTCATGTTGTCCCGCATAAAAAGACGCCTTACCCAGCTCCATACATGTAAATATGAAAAAGTTACAGGTGACACAATATGGCGACGCAAAAAAATTTTTCTATTTAGCAAAGTTTTCAATTTTTTAAAAGGTATCCAAACATTACAAATACTATATAAATTTGGTATCGCCGTGTTCGTACTGACCCGCAGAATACAGGTAACATGTCATTTTTACCACACAGTGAATGCTGTAAAAACTAAACCCATATGAATTTGGCGCAAATGCAGTTTTTCTCCAATTGCACCTCATTCTGAATTTTTTTCCAGCTTCCCAGTACATTGCACAGCATATTGAATGGTACCATTACAAAGTACAATTTGTTTCGCAAACAATAAGCCATCATGTGACTCTGTGAATTGAAAAATGAAAAAGTTATGGCTCTTGGAATGTGGGGAGGGAAAAATGAAAATGCAAAAACAAAAAATGGCCCGGTCATTAAGGGGCTAAAGGGGTTTTCTAAGGCTGAGTAATTGATGACCTATGCAATCATCAATAAAAAATTGGAAAGGGATCAGCACCTGTTCACGTGATGTGTGTGCTGCAGCCTCTTCAGTACTTACCAAGCACAGCTCCATAGTGACTGTGCTTGGTATCACAGCTCAGCCCATTCACTTGAATGGGACTGAGCTGTGATCAGGCCATGTGATCAATGAACATAATGTCACATGTTCTGTGAAGTAGAAGCAGCACTCAGAGAGGGCCACTGCCTCTATAACCAGCTGAACCACAGGGGGACAAGGTGTCAGACCCCCAACAGATCTCCAATTGATGACATTTCTAAGGATAGGTCAGCAATTAAAAAAAAAAAAGGAAAGCCCTGGAAAATCCCTTTAAGCTAAGCCACACATGGCGTCCTGCAGCAAAAAAGCTCTGCTGGAAAAACCACGAAAGCAACGCATTGCACTGCAGCGCTTTTGATAGAAAGTTCGCAGAGGTTTCCTCCGTGAACTTTCTACTTCCATTATACCTATAGAGAAACCGCCGGCATTTCCGTAGGTATAATTGACATGCTGCGATTTCCAAAACCACAACGGTTTTGGAAATCGCCGCATGTCTGCAACACGTATATTAACGCAAAGTGGGGATAGGAATTACTAGAATCCCATCCACTTTGCTGTGACTGTAAAACGCCACTTCTTTTCCACGGCGTTTACGCCGCAGGTGAACCGCGGCATTTACACCATGTGGGGCCCCAGCCTTAAGGACAGAGAAGTGCCCCGACTATGGCTCTTGAAATGTGGTGACACAAGTCCCCACTGACCTACACTTCCTGCACCTGAATCCCTTACATGCTCCAGGATTATTACGAGGCCAGAGTCACCGAACTACTATTACTTTATCCATAGGACAGACCATAATGAATCCCGGTTCCCGGTCCTGAGAATGGGGTTGTTTTTCTCCCCACAGTGAATTTAGTCTGACTGAATCCAGGGTGAATGTAGCCATGCCCTGCTGGATAGGAAGCATCCATGCCCTCTTTTACTTTAATGGGAGTAACTGAGATAGCCTAAGTCCTGTACTTTACTCAGGCACTTCCATTGAAGTTAATAGGTGCACGGTCGCCTCCCGTCCAGCTGGGCACAGCTACATTCAGCCTGGATTCAGTTAGAAGAAAAACACCCCAATTCTGACGGCTCTATCCTATGGATAACAGATAACTATTCTTCATAGCATAACCCCTTTAAACAGGTTATCCACCTTCTAATATTCTAGGCTACATTCACACGACAGTACCCAGCACAGTGTACACCCTAAGAAAATCTGTTTTCAAGGATCCCTCATTGACATGAGTCTACACTGTGTTCCAAATTATTATGCAAAAAGTGTTTAGGAGTGATAAGGTAAGAATTTTTTTTTGTCAGTTAAACTCATTGATGATGTGTGTCAGGGCTCTTTATATCACTGAAAGCAATTGCAGACACCTGTGCTAATTAGTTTGGCAGGTGTGTCCAATTAAAGGCAAGACTACTTAAGAAGGCTGTCCCACATTATTAAGCAGCCTACATTTTCAGCCAAAATGGGAAAGAAAAAGGATGTGTTGGCTGCTGAGAAGCAACAAATTGTGGAGTGTTTAGGTCAAGGCATGACTACAATCAACATTGCCAAGACACTTCATCGTGATCATCGCACAATGAACAAGTATGTAGCTGATTCACAGCACACACGTGTGCGTGCTGATAAGGGAAAATTGAGGACTCTTTCCAACAGGCAATTACATCAGGTTAAAAGAGCAGCTTCAAAAATGCCTTGTCATAGCAGCAGACAAGTTTTTGAAGCTGCTGGTGCCTCCAACGTCCCCCCGAACAACAAGATGCAGGGTCCTTCAGAGGTTTGCAGCTGTGCGTAAGCCATCCTGTCGACCTCCTCTATCCACTGCACACAAGCAGAAACGGCTCCAGTGGGCCAAACAATACATGAAGACTGACTTCAAAACTGTTTTGTTCACCGATGAGTTCCGTGCAACGCTCGATGATCCAGATGGATGGAGTGGAGGATGGCTTGTTGATGGACACCCCATGCAAACACGGCTACGGCGCCAACAAGGAGGAGGTGGAGTAATGTTTTGGGCTGGAATCATGGGGAGAGAGATTGTTGGCCCCTTTAGGATCCCTGAAGGGGTAAAGATGAACTCCATAATGTATGTGGAGTTTCTCAAACAGCACTTCCTGCCATGGTTCAAGAAGAAGAACCATGCATTCCGCAGAAAGATCATTTTCATGCATGATAATGCACCGTCTCATGCTGCAAATAATACATCTGCATCTCTGGCTGCTATGGGCATAAAAGGGGACAAACTTATGGTGTGGCCCCCATGCTCCCCTGACCTCAACCCCATTGAGAACCTCTGGAGCATCATCAAAAGGAGTGTCTATGATGGCGGGAGGCAGTTCACATCTAAGCAACAGCTCTGGGAGGGTATTCTGTCCTCATGCAAAACAATTGAAACAGAAACCATCCAAAAACTGACAAATTCAATGGACGAGAGAGTTCAGAAGCTTCTTTCAAACAAGGGGTCCTATGTGCAAATGTAACATCACCTCGAATAAAGTTTTGAATTGAAAACTGTTTGATTTCAGTTTGTAATAACCTGCTAATGCTTATAATTTCACAATGACCATTTTTTTGTTCTTAATAAAAAATGAAAAGGTTGCAAATTCTGCTGTGCATAATAATTTAGAACATGCATTTTGAGTGTTTATTTTTTTTTTTAAAATATACTGTTATCATAGGCAGTTTGTTCAAAAACCTTTCAATTATACTTGAATAGTTGATGACTGGAAAATTACAATGACTGCAATTCATATAAGTAATTTTGGAAAATATGAGAAAATATTATTTGCATATTAATTTTGAACACAGTGTATTGAGGGATCCATAAAATCACCAAAAATAGCCGGTTCTATTTCTTTCTTGGATCATTCACACAGACGATTAAAACAATGGTCGTGCGAATAGATCCACTAAAATCTATCGGACCGTGTGCTGCTAATACAACAGCCTGCACACAGCCTTGGAATCCTGTTGTGTGAATGAGCCCTTAGATCTGTGGAAGTCTGACAACCTGTATCCCTGCAGATCAGCTGCACCAGGACAGCGTGACTCCCAGTAATGATTACATACCAGGAGCCACACTGCTCACTCACTGTACAAAGTGCAGCTGCGGCTTTTGGTATTGTAGTGCTGCCTCATAGACTTCAATGGGACAGTGCTGCAGTACCTAAAGCCACCACTACACTTTATACGGCTAGTGAGCAGCGTGGCTCCTGGTATGGTAACATTACTGAGAGCCATGCTATTCCAATGCAGCTGATCTTCAGGGGGTCCTGCGTGTTGGTACCCTGCAGGTGGTATAACAATATTAGAATGTGGATAATCCCTTTAAAGGGGTTGTCCAGGCAAAAATGTATTTTTTAATTAGAGTGGGAGAGGTGAAAAAAACCGAAAAAAAAAAAACCACATTCACCTGTCCCCGATGCTCATGTGTTCCCCAGTCCTGCAGCTCTGTTGGCGCATGTCCCCACCACACATGACTGCTAAGGCCAATCCGCAGCCACGGCGAAGGGACAACATTATCTGTGACGTCCCTGGGTCCCTTCTGTAGGCCGCTGATTGACCTAAGCAGTCACGTGACGGCCTCAGCGGAAGGGAGCTGGGACATCATAGCCAGAAGACAGCCAAGTAGCAGGATCGGACTGCACTGGGAGGACACTGCAGCATCGGGGACAGGTGAGTACAGGGGCGCACCGCTAATGAGGCGAGGTGAGGCGGCCGCCTCGGGCGGCACTGTCCGGGGGGCGGCATTTTACTATTTAATGTAAACCAGCCCAGGACAGGCCGCTAAAAAAAAAAAAAAAAAAAACAGAGCTGAGCGCGGCCTGTCCTGGGCTGGTTTACAAGACGTCGCATCTCAGCGCAGGCGGTGATACAATGACGTCATCACGCCGCCTACGCTGAGACACAGACGTCGCGGACAAGAGGAGGCGGCGGCGGCTGCATCAAGGCATCGCAGGTGAGTATAACTTTTTTTTTTATCTATATAAATAGGCCGTAACCTGTTGGAGTATCCCCGGCAGGTCAGGGCCTATTTATTTACCTACCCCGCGTCTGCTCGTGGCCGCCCCCGCTTCCTCTTCTGCTATGGGCCGCAGAAAGGGAAGTGGATGCCGCTGTGAGCGGCCGCGGGCATCGGTAAGTTAGGCCGCGGGCTGCAAATACTACTATTATTATACTCCGGGATCTATTCAGACCCGGGAGTATAATAATCGGAGGCCTAGGGTTGGTGAGGGAACATAAAAAACAGTGTTACTCACCTCCTGTGATCCGATGTAACTCCGAGCAGGCTTGAGGCCTGTGGTGACGTCATCAGGTCGCGTCGCCGGCCTGATCACGTGACGTGTGTGCGCAATTAAACAGGGCCGAAAGCTGCAAGGAGTGCACCGGTGTCCAGGATAGGTAAGTAACTCTGATTTTTATGTTTGTATTCTCCCCTGGGTCTCCAATCATTATACTCTGGGGTCTGAAAAGACCCCAGAGTATAATAGTAGTTCATGGGTCGGCCACTATGGGGCATAATACCCTGTGCAGGGACCACTGTAGAGCATAATACCCTGTGCAGGGGCCACTCTGGAGCATAATACAAGTGCAGGGGCCACTATAGAGCATAATACCGAGTGCAGGGGCCACTATAGAGCATAATACAAGTGCAGGGGCCACTATGGAGCATAATACCAGTGCAAGGGCCACTATGGAGGATAATACCAGTGCAGGGGCCACTATGGAGCATAATACCCTGTGCAGGGACCACTCTGGAGCATAATACCAGTGCAGGGGCCACTATGGAGCATAATACCGTGTGCTGGGGCCACTATAGAGCATAATACAAGTGCAGGGGCCACTATGGAGCATAATACCAGTGCAGGGACCAATATGGGGCATAAAACTGTGTGCAGGAGTTGCTGCGGAACATAATACCGTGTGCAGTGGCCAATGCGGGGCATAATACCGTGAGCAGGGGCCACTATGGAGCATAATACCGTGTGCAGGGGCCGCTGAGAGGCATAATACAGTGTGCAGGGGCCGCTGCGGGCCATAACACTGTGTAATACTGTGTGCAGGGGCTGCTGTGGAACATTATAGTGTGTGTAAATGGGGCGCTATAAACATGGGCTATGGCACCTGTTTATATTATACGCTGTCTGTTTATAGTGACCGTGTGATGTAATTGTAGCCTTGTCACATACTGTAGACATGTACAGGACGAGGCTGTAGTTACATGACATGGCCGCTATGAGATGAAAAACACTATATAAACAGAGAAGCGGTCATGGCGCTTACACAGGTACCATTCAAACAGCTGATCAGTAGGGGTCCTGGGTTTTTGAACCCCACTGATTAGTTTATTAATGACCTGGAAAACCTTTTAATTAGTTAACACCTGGGGTATTATTAATAAGGGGGACTATTTATACAGGGTACACACGGACATTATTAATATAAAGATGCACTTGGGGGTATTATTCATTATGGGGGGTTATATCATATATTATATAATTGGGGGTAGCAGCAGGATGGGGGCTTTGTGTAGGTGAGGACAATGTGGGTTGGATGCCTGGTAAAGTGAGGAGCCAAAGATGTCTGTGTTGCAAACTTTACAGAGACAAGTCACAGCTGGAAGAAGTGGTCATGGCGGTCCAGAGGGAAGAGAAGGGAAATGTGAAGGATTAGTCAGAGACGTCACCGGTAAGTCATAATGTTACTGCCCTGTATTCACCTAAATGATAGAGGATAAATACCTGATTGATGGGGGTCTGTCTGCTGAGACCCCCACTGAGCCTGAGAATTGGGTTTTTCCCCCCACTAGGTGGGAATTCAGCCTGACCGCAGCCATATATATAGGTGTGTCACTTGGTGGATGGACGAACCCGCGTGGCTCTCATTCACTTCAATGGGAGTGCCAAAGATCCCCGAAGTCCAGTACTCAGCTATCTGCGGTGCTCCTATTATAGAGAATGGGGGCCACGTGGGCTCGTCCATCCACCAAGCAGAAGATGTGTGAAGTTACTTTCATTGTTAATGCCGTGTTGTTGATCTGATACTGAAGTAATACAGGAAGAAGAATTCTTAAAAACTGTTTTATAACTTTGTGTATTGTGTATATTGTGCGACGATAACAGTGTGTTAAACTAGTAGCATGGAAACTCAGTTTTTTTTTTGTTTTTTTTTTTTGGGGGGGGGGCGTCTTTCTATAGTCCGCCTCAGGCAGCAAAGAGGCTAGGTTCACCACTGGGTGAGTAGGGTATTTTTTTGTTGTTTTTCACCTCCCCTGGCATAAATAAAAAAAATAAATAAATTAACAACATATTGACAAAATTATATTGTATTGGGAGTTGGTTGAAAAGGTTATATCTGCCATATAAATAAATAAGCCGTGTTAAATCAGCCCCATAGTATATACACTGTATGAATAGGATGCATGACATTAAATAGGATGCATGACATTTTTTTTTTTAACATCATGCATCCTATTTGTACAGTGTAAATACTATTTATTTATTTTTCTTACTTATATAGCGCCATCATATTCCGCAGCGCTTTACAGACATTGTCAGTCATTCTCCCATATAGGACTCACAATCTACATATGACTGTCAATGTCTGTAAAGCGCTGCAGAATATGATGGCGCTATACAAGTAAGCAGAATATATAAATAAATAAATGGAGCTGATATAACACAGCTTGTGTGCTAAAAAAAAAGTGATGTACAAGCCATTAAAAAAGTAACAATTATTTTGCGCAAGTGAAAATTTTTGCAAAAAAAAAAGACTTTTTGAGTTTTTCACCACTTTTCTGGCCCTGTCATTTTATCATCATTTACTTCAGTTTTCTAGTGTTAATGATCCCAGAGATCTACATCAGCAAGGAGCTGGTGTGGAGTTCTGTTTAGGTGCACGGACTCCGGAAGACGCGACTAATTTATGTGCGTACCTCATTATAAATTAGGCGCAAAACTCCAGCAGGTGGAAAATATTGTTTTTGATGAATAAGCCATGACTCCTGTCATGTGGATCACCGTGTCGCCTTGTAACTCCTTCACTTATGTTAGTGAATGGAGTCGCATTGCAACCTGAGGGTCCCAACGCGACTCCATTCACTAACATTACAAGTTAGTTACAAGGCGACACGGCGATCTTTGGTTCCATGACAGAAGTTGTAGTGTAGCCATAGCCTTATGCTAGGTTCAAATCCGCAGCAAGCTCTATGTCATACAGGTCCGCCATGGGACCCGAATGACAGAGGCGGACTGTTAACATGGCGGTTACACACAGACACCGGCAGACCCCACTGACTATAATGAGGTCCGCCGGTGTCCGCCATATTCAAACTGAAAGTGACGGACAGAAAAGTCCTCAGCGGTTTCTGCAACTTAGGTATTGTCATGCTGGAGCCCTAGAGCAGGCACCAGCATAACAGTACAATGGAATATTCGTTTTTTTTTTTTTTTGGGGGGGGGGCGACTACAACTCTCAACAGATCCAGAGCATCTGGAGCTGCTGGGGGTTGTAGTTCTCAGAGGGGTCAGTGAAGCTAAAAGATTTGTGGGCAAAATAGGGGGGAAAGTTGTTTTGTGTGTGTGGTAACTTGTACTTACCTTCACACTGTTGTTCTGGGCTCCTCTGCTGAATCCCGCCGCCGCGCACAGCGTTATGACGTCATTGATGCGTGCAGCAATGCGCTGCAATTTGATTGGCTCCAGCAGCTGTCAATCAGGATGCAGGCTTCAGGAGGCGGGCCCATGACAAGGTAGGGACAGTCTCCCGCCGTTGCGCTCCGCCGGCAGCGGCCATCTTTATGGCCCTTGACCATTACTAATCCACATTTTGTCAATGTAATTGCATTGGTCAGGGGCCTGATCGGGCCCCTGACCATCCAGATCGGCCCCTGACCAATGCATTTACATTGGTAAAATGTGGACTAATAGTCGGGGCTCGGGGCCCACCGGGGGATTCACCGGTTCCCCGGTGGGCCAGTCCGACCCTGGCCCCCACATTATAATATCATCCTCCATCTGCCCCCACAGTTTAATGTCCCTCTGCATCTGCCCCACAGTTTAATTATACCTCCCAACCGTCCCAGATTCAGCGGGACAGTCCTGGATTGTGGGTACTATTACGCGGTCCCGGTCGGCTTGAGGTATGCCCCGGTCTCAACTCATCTGCGTCTGGAGGACGCAGATAAGTTGAATACAATGGTGAATGAAGCAGGAGCCGTGATGACGTCACTCACATTGGGCCTGCAGCTCCCTGAAGACTCCGTGACTGAGACTGCAGGCAAAGCAGCAGGGGAGTGAGGAGAGGTGAGTATCAGTGTTAGATATGAAGGGTGGACATTAAACTGGGGAGGAGATTAAGAGGGACATTAAACTGGAGGAGCGGATGGGGGGTGACATTGAACTGGGGACAGCTGGGTGGGGACATTAAACAATGGGGGTCACTGGACAGAGATATTAAGTTGGGGGCAACTGAAAAGGGACATTAAACTGGGGGCAACTGGAGGAGGATGTTAAACTGTGGGAATAGCTGGAGGGGGACATGTCCGTCTCTAGTTGTCCCCAGTTTAATGTCACCCTCCAGCTACCCCTACGGTTTAATGTCCCCCTCCAGCTGCCCCAGTTTAATGTCCCCCTCTAGTTTCCACCAGTTTAAACTGGGGCACCAGGAGAGGAACTTAATTCTGTGGGACAATTGGAGGGGAACATTATAATGTGGGGGCATATAATGTTAGGGTGACTGTAGGAGCATTATACTGTGTGGGGGCACATGGAAAAATGGATGAGAATGGGCGGAGTCAATGTAGAAGTGGGTGGAGCTAAATTTTGTCCCTCTTTCTGTCCTTTGAAAGTTGGGAGGTATGGTTATATACAGTAGTCAGATACATTAGTTATATACAATAGTCAAATACAGTAGTCATATACAATAGTTATATACAGCAAATTGAACATAAAACTCAGGTCCATCAGGTTCAGCCTTTCTCCATCTATTACATATGACTAACTGTCAGATACATTGTAACCTTTGATGTCACTTGTATCTCGCCTTCTTATAAATGTATGACATCATTTCCGCCATTATGACCGCTGTGTCCAGGACGTTTGTCAATACTTTGATTAGTCTGACTGTAAATCCTTTCCTGCATAAAGTCTAAACTGCCTTTTCTTCCACAGGTATTGCAGGTCTTCTTGTCAATTGTGTACTTTTTGGACATTATGGATTATTATGTTCCAGATTTTTGTACTGATCACACATATATTTATACCTGTAAATCAAATCAGCTCTACGCTTTCTTTTATGGAGTTCAACAAGCTTTTTTTTTGTAGCCACTCTTTATAATTGAGGTCATCCATCCTACCTAATAATCTAGTCACTGCCATTGCCCACTCTCTGGCTAGAGGAGTAATATTACAATTACAGAGGAGTGATATTATATTATAGAGGATGATATTATATTATACAGGAGTGATATTACAGTTACAGAGGAGTGATATTATATTATACAGGAGTGATATAACAGTTATAGTGGAGTGATATTATATTTACAGAGGAATAATATTATATTTACAGAGGAGTGATATAACAGTTATAGAGGAGTGATATTACAGTTACAGTTTAGAGGAGTAATATTACAGTTATAGAGGAGTGATATATTACAGAGGAGTGATATTACAGTTATAGGAGAGTGATATATTTATAGAGGAGTAATAATACAGTTATAGAGGAGAGATATTATATTTATAGAGGAGTGATATTATATTTACAGAGGAATAATATTACAGTTATAGAGGAGATATATTACTATATACAGGAGTGATATAACAGTTATAGTGGAGTGATATTATATTTACAGAGAAGTGATATATTTACAGAGGAATAATATTACAGTTATAGAGAAGTGATATTATATTATACAGGAGTGATATATTTACAGAGGAGTGATATTACAGTTATAGAGGAGTGATATATTTATAATGGCGTGATATTATATTTACAGAGGAGTAATATTATATTTACAGAGGAGTGATATAACAGTTATAGAGGAGTGATATTATATTTATAGAGGAGTAATATTACAGTTACAGTTTAGAGGAGTAATATTACAGTTATAGAGGAGTGATATTATATTATAGAGGAGTGATATTACAGTTATAGAGGAGTGATATATTTATAATGGCGTGATATATTTACAGAGGAGTAATATTATATTTACAGAGGAGTGATATAACAGTTATAGAGGAGTGATATTATATTTATAGAGGAGTGATATTACAGTTACAGTTTAGAGGAGTAATATTACAGTTATAGAGGAGTGATATTATATTACAGAGGAGTGATATTACAGTTATAGAGGAGTGATATATTTATAATGGCGTGATATTATATTTACAGAGGAGTAATATTATATTTACAGAGGAGTGATATAACAGTTATAGAGGAGTGATATTATATTTATAGAGGAGTGATATTACAGTTACAGTTTAGAGGAGTAATATTACAGTTATAGAGGAGTGATATTATATTACAGAGGAGTGATATTACAGTTATAGAGGAGTGATATTATATTATACAGGAGTGATATATTTACAGAGGAGTGATATTACAGTTATAGAGGAGTGATATATTTATAGAGGAGTAATAATACAGTTATAGAGGAGAGATACAGTACATTGGGAGGATATCAGCATGGGAGAGGCCACCAGTCCTAATGAGAGATGACTCATCACGTTATGCTGAGCTTTTGTCTTAAAAACATTTTTCTTTAATTCTGAGTTTGGACTTTTTGACCATCTTTACATCTGTCTATATTAATGGGTATGGTCATAATAGACATGAAAGTGTGTCATGAATATTGTAATATGTGTAATATATATACAGTCATATGAAAAAGTTTGGGCACCCCTATTAATCTTAATCATTTTTAGTTCTAAATATTTGGGTGTTTGCAACAGCCATTTCAATTTGATATACAGTAATACCTCGTACACTCGTGTTTCCGAATTTGCGAATTCACAGATTCGCGATATTTTTTTGGCAACTAACATATATAGATTTTGCTCTTTTTTCTCAGATCTGTGAAATTTAATAAAAAAAACACCTTTGCTATTGGGTAGTAGCGTCCTGTTCGTTACGTACCCGGTAATTAGTTTCATTTTACTGTGAGTGTATAAGAAAAATGAATGAATGTATTAATATACAGTACTGTACAGTATACTTTAGTATACTGTACAGTACTGTAGGATAAAGTTTATTGATATTTAGGGGTTAAACATTAGAAATCGGCATTGTAAGCGCTTCTAAGCGCTTGTACCAAACATTCGCGATTCCTCACGATCCGCGACCCGCTCTGTAACCTAACCTCGCGAATGTACGAGGTATTACTGTAGCTAATAACTGATGGACACAGTAATATTTCAGGATTGAAATGAGGTTTATTGTACTAACAGAAAATGTGCAATACGCATTAAACCAAAATTTGACCGGTGCAAAAGTATGGGCACCTCAACAGAAAAGTGACATTAATATTTAGTAGATCCTCCTTTTGCAAAAATAACAGCCTCTAGTCGCTTCCTGTAGCTTTTAATCAGTTCCTGGATCCTGGATGAAGGTATTTTTGACCATTCCTCTTTACAAAACAATTCCAGTTCAGTTAAGTTTGATGGTCGCCGAGCATGGACAGCCCGCTTCAAATTATCCCACAGATGTTCAATGATATTCAGGTCTGGGGACTGGGATGGCCATTCCAGACCATTGTAATTGTT